>OW388298.1:77313053-77467553 GCA_936450465.1 Gibbula magus
CTCTATTAGAGGCGAGATTGTGGTCAGCATATGTCTCTATTAGAGGCGGGGTGGTGGTCACCATGTGTCTATATTAGAGGCTGGGTGATGGTCATCATATGTCTCTATTAGAGGCGGGGTGGTGGTCACCATGTGTCTATATTAGAGGCTGGGTGATGGTCATCATATGTCTCTATTAGAGGCGGGGTTGTGGTCACCATGTGTCTCTATTAGAGGCGGGATTGTAGTCACCATGTGTCTCTATTAAAGGCGGGTTGGTGGTCACCATGTGTCTATATTAGAGGCGGGGTGATGGTCACCATGTGTCTCTATTAGAGGCGAGGTGGTGGTCACCATGAGTCTCCATAAGAGGCGGGGTGATGGCCACTATATGTCTCTATTAGAGGCGGCGTGGTGGTCACTATGTGTCTCTATTAGAGGCGGGATTGTAGTCACCATGTGTCTATATCAGAGGCGGGGTGGTGGTCACCATGTGTCTATATTAGAGGCTGGGTGATGGCCACTATATGTCTCTATTAGAGGCGGGTTGGTGGTCACCATATGTCTCTATTAGAGGCGGGATTGTAGTCACCATGTGTCTCTATTAGAGGCGGGGTGGTGGTCACTATGTGTCTCTATTAGAAGCGGGGTGATGGTCACCATATGTCTCTATTAGAGGCGGGATGGTGGTCACCATATGTCTCTATTAGAGGCGGGGTGATGGTCACCATGTGTCTCTATTAGAGGCGGGGTGGTGGTAACCATATGTCTCTATTAGAGGCGGGGTGGTGGTCACCATGTGTCTATATTAGAGCCTGGGTGATGGTCATCATATGTCTGTATTAGAGGCGGGGTTGTGGTCACCATGTGTCTCTATTAGAGGCGAGATTGTAGTCACCATGTGTCTCTATTAGGGGCGGGTTGGTGGTCACCATGTGTCTATATTAGAGGCGGGGTGATGGTCACCATTTGTCTCTATTAGAGGCGAGGTTGTGGTCACCATGAGTCTCCATAAGAGGCGGGGTGGTGGTCACTATGTGTCTCTATTAGAGGCGGGATTGTAGTCACCATGTGTCTATATCAGAGGCGGGGTGGTGGTCACCATGTGTCTATATTAGAGGCTGGGTGATGGCCACTATATGTCTCTATTAGAGGCGGGTTGGTGGTCACCATATGTCTCTATTAGAGGCGGGATTGTAGTCACCATGTGTCTCTATTAGAGGCGGGGTGGTGGTCACTATGTGTCTCTATTAGAAGCGGGGTGATGGTCACCATATGTCTCTATTAGAGGCGGGATGGTGGTCACCATATGTCTCTATTAGAGGCGGGGTGATGGTCACCATGTGTCTCTATTAGAGGCGGGGTGGTGGTAACCATATGTCTCTATTAGAGGCGGGGTGGTGGTCACCATGTGTCTATATTAGAGCCTGGGTGATGGTCATCATATGTCTGTATTAGAGGCGGGGTTGTGGTCACCATGTGTCTCTATTAGAGGCGAGATTGTAGTCACCATGTGTCTCTATTAGGGGCGGGTTGGTGGTCACCATGTGTCTATATTAGAGGCGGGGTGATGGTCACCATTTGTCTCTATTAGAGGCGAGGTTGTGGTCACCATGAGTCTCCATAAGAGGCGGGGTGGTGGTCACCATGTGTCTCTATTAGAGGCGGGGTGGTGGTCACCATGTGTCTCTATTAGAGGCGGGGTGGTGGTCACCATGTGTCTCTATTAGAGGCGGGGTGGTGGTCACCATGTGTCACTATTATAGGCGGGGTGGTGGTCACCATGTGTCTCTATTAGAGGCGGGGTGGTGGTCACCATGTGTCTATATTAGAGGCGGGGTGATGGTCACCATGTGTCTCTATTAGAGGCGAGGTGGTGGTCACCATGAGTCTCCATAAGAGGCGGGATGGTGGTCACCATGTGTCTCTATTAGAAGCGTGGTGGTGGTCACCATGTGTCTCTATGAGAGGCGGAGTGATGGTCATCATGTGTCTCTATCAGAGGCGGGGTGATGGTCACCATGTGTCTCTATTAGAGGCGGGATTGTGGTCACCATGTGTCTCTTTTAGAGGCGGGGTGATGGTCACCAAGTGTCTCTATTAGAGGCGGGGTGGTGGTCACCATGTGTCTATATTAGAGGCAGGGTGGTGGTCACCATGTGTCTCTATTAGAGGCGGGTGATGGGCACCATGTGTTTCTATTAGAGGCGGGGTGATGGACACCATGTGTCTCTATTAGAGGCGGGATGGTGGTCACCATGTGTCTATATTAGAGGCGGGGTGGTGGTCACCATATGTCTCTATTAGAGGCGGTTTGGTGGTCACCATATGTCTCTATTAGAGGCGGGATTGTGGTCACCATATGTCTCTATTAGAGGCGGGACGGTGGTCACCATGTGTCTATATCAGAGGCGGGGTGGTGGTCACTATGAGTCTCTATTAGAGGAGGGGTGATTGCCACTATATGTATCTATTAGAGGCGGGGTGGTGGACACTATATGTCTCTATTAGAGGCGGGATTGTGGTCACCATGTGTCTCTATTAGAGGCGGGGTGGTGGTTACTATGTGTCTCTATTAGAGGCGGCGTGATTGTCACCATGTGTCTATTTTAGAGGCGGGGTGGTGGTTACTATGTGTCTCTATTAGAGGCGGCGTGATTGTCACCATGTGTCTATATTAGAGTCGGGGTGATGGTCACCATATGTCTCTATTAGAGGCGGGATTGTGGTCACCATGTGTCTATATTAGAGGCGGGGTGATGGTCACCATATGTCTCTATTAGAGGCGGGGTGGTGGTCACCATATGTCTCTATTAGAGGCGGGGTGGTGGACACCATATGTCTCTATTAGAGGCGTTGTGGTGGTCACCATATGTCTCTATTAGAGGCGGGGTGGTGGTCACCATGTGTCTATATAAGAGGCGGGGTGATGGTCACCATATATCTCTATTAGAGGCGGGGTGGTGGTCACCATGTGTCTCTATTAGAGGCGGGGTGGTGGACACCATATGTCTCTATTAGAGGCGGGATGGTGGACACCATGTGTCTATATAAGAGGCGGGGTGATGGTCACCATATATCTCTATTAGAGGCGGGGTGGTGGTCACCATGTGTCTCTATTAGAGGCGGGGTGGTGGACACCATATGTCTCTATTAGAGGCGGGATGGTGGTCACCTTGTGTCTATATTAGAGTCGGGGTGATGGTCACCATATGTCTCTATAAGGCGGCGTGGTCGTCAAAATGTGTCTCTATTAGAGGCCGGATTGTAGTCACCATGTGTCTCTATTAGAGGCGGGGTGGTGGTCACCACATGTCTCTATTAGAGGCGGGGTGGTGGTCACCATATGTCTCTATTAGAGGCGGGGTGGTGGACACCATGTGTCTATATAAGAGGCGTGGTGATGGTCACCATATATCTCTATTAGAGGCGGGGTGGTGGTCACCATGTGTCTCTATTAGAGGCGGGGTGGTGGACACCATATGTCTCTATTAGAGGCGGGATGGTGGTCACCTTGTGTCTATATTAGAGTCGGGGTGATGGTCACCATATGTCTCTATAAGGCGGCGTGGTGGTCAAAATGTGTCTCTATTAGAGGCAGGATTGTAGTCACCATGTGTCTCTATTAGAGGCGGGGTGGTTGTCACTATGTGTCTCTATTAGAGGCGGGGTGATGGTCACCATATGGCTCTATTAGAGGCGGGGTGGTGGACACCATGTGTCTATATTAGAGGCGGGTTGGTGGTCACCATGTGTCTCTATTAGAGGCGGGTTGGTGGTCACCATGTGTCTATATTAGAGGCGGGGTGGTGGTCACCATGTGTCTATATTAGAGGCGGGGTGGTGGTCACCATGTGCCTCTATTAGAGGCGGGATTGTGGTCACCATATGTCTCTATTAGAGGCGGGGTGATGGTCACCATGTGTCTCTATTAGAGGCGGGATGGTGGTCACCATGTGTGTATATTAGAGGCGAGGTAATGGTCACCATATGTCTCTGTTAGAGGCGGGGTGATGGTCACCATGTGTCTCTATTAGAGGCGGGATTGTGGTCACCATATGTCTCTATTAGAGGCGGGGTGGTGGTCACCATGTGTCTATATTAGAGGCTGGGTGATGGTCACTATGAGTCTCTATTAGAGGAGGGGTGATGGCCACTATATGTATCTATTAGAGGCGGGGTGGTGGACACTATATGTCTCTATTAGAGGCGGGATTGTGGTGACCATGTGTCTCTATTAGAGGCGGGGTGGTGGTTACTATGTGTCTCTATTAGAGGCGGCGCGATTGTCACCATGTGTCTATATTAGAGGCGGGATTGTGGTCACCATGTGTCTATATTAGAGGCGGGGTGATGGTCACCATATGTCTCTATTAGAGGCGGGGTGGTGGTCACCATATGTCTCTATTAGAGGCGGGGTGGTGGACACCATGTGTCTATATAAGAGGCGGGGTGATGGTCACCATATATCTCTATTAGAGGCGGGGTGGTGGTCACCATGTGTCTCTATTAGAGGCGGGGTGGTGGACACCATATGTCTCTATTAGAGGCGGGATGGTGGTCACCTTGTGTCTATATTAGAGTCGGGGTGATGGTCACCATATGTCTCTATAAGGCGGCGTGGTGGTCACCATGTGTCTCTATTAGAGGCCGGATTGTAGTCACCATGTGTCTCTATTAGAGGCGGGGTGGTTGTCACTATGTGTCTCTATTAGAGGCGGGGTGATGGTCACCATATGGCTCTATTAGAGGCGGGGTGGTGGACACCATGTGTCTCTATTAGAGGCGGGGTGGTGGTCACCATGTGTCTTTATTAGAGGCGGGGTGGTGGTCACTATGTGTCTATATTAGAGGCGGGATGGTGGTCACCATGTGTCTCTATTAGAGGCGGGGTGGTGGTCACCATGTGCCTCTATTAGAGGCGGGATTGTGGTCACCATATGTCTCTATTAGAGGCGGGGTGATGGTCACCATGTGTCTATATTAGAGGCGGGATTGTGGTCACCATATGTCTCTATTAGAGGCGGGATGGTGGTCACCATGTGTCTATATTAGAGGCGAGGTAATGGTCACCATATGTCTCTGTTAGAGGCGGGGTGATGGTCACCATGTGTCTCTATTAGAGGCGGGATTGTGGTCACCATATGTCTCTATTAGAGGCGGGGTGGTGGTCACCATGTGTCTATATTAGAGGCTGGGTTGGTGGTCACCATGTGTCTATATTAGAGGCGGGGTGATGGTCACCATGTGTCTCTATTAGAGGCGAGGTGGTGGTCACCATGAGTCTCCATAAGAGGCGGGGTGATGGCCACTATATGTCTCTATTAGAGGCGGCGTGGTGGTCACTATGTGTCTCTATTAGAGGCGGGATTGTGGTCACCATGTGTCTCTTTTAGAGGCGGGGTGATGGTCACCAAGTGTCTCTATTAGAGGCGGGGTGGTGGTCACCATGTGTCTATATTAGAGGCAGGGTGGTGGTCACCATGTGTCTCTATTAGAGGCGGGTGATGGGCACCATGTGTTTCTATTAGAGGCGGGGTGATGGACACCATGTGTCTCTATTAGAGGCGGGATGGTGGTCACCATGTGTCTATATTAGAGGCGGGGTGGTGGTCACCATATGTCTCTATTAGAGGCGGTTTGGTGGTCACCATATGTCTCTATTAGAGGCGGGATTGTGGTCACCATATGTCTCTATTAGAGGCGGGACGGTGGTCACCATGTGTCTATATCAGAGGCGGGGTGGTGGTCACTATGAGTCTCTATTAGAGGAGGGGTGATTGCCACTATATGTATCTATTAGAGGCGGGGTGGTGGACACTATATGTCTCTATTAGAGGCGGGATTGTGGTCACCATGTGTCTCTATTAGAGGCGGGGTGGTGGTTACTATGTGTCTCTATTAGAGGCGGCGTGATTGTCACCATGTGTCTATTTTAGAGGCGGGGTGGTGGTTACTATGTGTCTCTATTAGAGGCGGCGTGATTGTCACCATGTGTCTATATTAGAGTCGGGGTGATGGTCACCATATGTCTCTATTAGAGGCGGGATTGTGGTCACCATGTGTCTATATTAGAGGCGGGGTGATGGTCACCATATGTCTCTATTAGAGGCGGGGTGGTGGTCACCATATGTCTCTATTAGAGGCGGGGTGGTGGACACCATATGTCTCTATTAGAGGCGTTGTGGTGGTCACCATATGTCTCTATTAGAGGCGGGGTGGTGGTCACCATGTGTCTATATAAGAGGCGGGGTGATGGTCACCATATATCTCTATTAGAGGCGGGGTGGTGGTCACCATGTGTCTCTATTAGAGGCGGGGTGGTGGACACCATATGTCTCTATTAGAGGCGGGATGGTGGACACCATGTGTCTATATAAGAGGCGGGGTGATGGTCACCATATATCTCTATTAGAGGCGGGGTGGTGGTCACCATGTGTCTCTATTAGAGGCGGGGTGGTGGACACCATATGTCTCTATTAGAGGCGGGATGGTGGTCACCTTGTGTCTATATTAGAGTCGGGGTGATGGTCACCATATGTCTCTATAAGGCGGCGTGGTCGTCAAAATGTGTCTCTATTAGAGGCCGGATTGTAGTCACCATGTGTCTCTATTAGAGGCGGGGTGGTGGTCACCACATGTCTCTATTAGAGGCGGGGTGGTGGTCACCATATGTCTCTATTAGAGGCGGGGTGGTGGACACCATGTGTCTATATAAGAGGCGGGGTGATGGTCACCATATATCTCTATTAGAGGCGGGGTGGTGGTCACCATGTGTCTCTATTAGAGGCGGGGTGGTGGACACCATATGTCTCTATTAGAGGCGGGATGGTGGTCACCTTGTGTCTATATTAGAGTCGGGGTGATGGTCACCATATGTCTTTATTAGAGGCGGGGTGGTGGTCACTATGTGTCTATATTAGAGGCGGGATGGTGGTCACCATGTGTCTCTATTAGAGGCCGGATTGTAGTCACCATGTGTCTCTATTAGAGGCGGGGTGGTTGTCACTATGTGTCTCTATTAGAGGCGGGGTGATGGTCACCATATGGCTCTATTAGAGGCGGGGTGGTGGACACCATGTGTCTATATTAGAGGCGGGGTGGTGGTCACCATGTGTCTTTATTAGAGGCGGGGTGGTGGTCACTATGTGTCTATATTAGAGGCGGGATGGTGGTCACCATGTGTCTCTATTAGAGGCGGGGTGGTGGTCACCATGTGCCTCTATTAGAGGCGGGATTGTGGTCACCATATGTCTCTATTAGAGGCGGGGTGATGGTCACCATGTGTCTATATTAGAGGCGGGATTGTGGTCACCATATGTCTCTATTAGAGGCGGGATGGTGGTCACCATGTGTCTATATTAGAGGCGAGGTAATGGTCACCATATGTCTCTGTTAGAGGCGGGGTGATGGTCACCATGTGTCTCTATTAGAGGCGGGATTGTGGTCACCATATGTCTCTATTAGAGGCGGGGTGGTGGTCACCATGTGTCTATATTAGAGGCTGGGTTGGTGGTCACCATGTGTCTATATTAGAGGCGGGGTGATGGTCACCATGTGTCTCTATTAGAGGCGAGGTGGTGGTCACCATGAGTCTCCATAAGAGGCGGGGTGATGGTCACCATATGTCTCTATTAGAGGCGGCGTGGTGGTCACTATGTGTCTCTATTAGAGGCGGGATTGTAGTCACCATGTGTCTATATCAGAGGCGGGGTGGTGGTCACCATGTGTCTATATTAGAGGCTGGATGATGGCCACTATATGTCTCTATTAGAGGCGGGTTGGTGGTCACCATATGTCTCTATTAGAGGCGGGATTGTAGTCACCATGTGTCTCTATTAGAGGCGGGGTGGTGGTCACTATGTGTCTCTATTAGAAGCGGGGTGATGGTCACCATATGTCTCTATTAGAGGCGGGATGGTGGTCACCATATGTCTCTATTAGAGGCGGGGTGATGGTCACCATGTGTCTCTATTAGAGGCGGGGTGGTGGTCACCATATGTCTCTATTAGAGGCGGGGTGGTGGTCACCATGTGTCTATATTAGAGCCTGGGTGATGGTCATCATATGTCTCTATAAGGCGGCGTGGTCGTCAAAATGTGTCTCTATTAGAGGCCGGATTGTAGTCACCATGTGTCTCTATTAGAGGCGGGGTGGTGGTCACCACATGTCTCTATTAGAGGCGGGGTGGTGGTCACCATATGTCTCTATTAGAGGCGGGGTGGTGGACACCATGTGTCTATATAAGAGGCGGGGTGATGGTCACCATATATCTCTATTAGAGGCGGGGTGGTGGTCACCATGTGTCTCTATTAGAGGCGGGGTGGTGGACACCATATGTCTCTATTAGAGGCGGGATGGTGGTCACCTTGTGTCTATATTAGAGTCGGGGTGATGGTCACCATATGTCTCTATAAGGCGGCGTGGTGGTCAAAATGTGTCTCTATTAGAGGCCGGATTGTAGTCACCATGTGTCTCTATTAGAGGCGGGGTGGTTGTCACTATGTGTCTCTATTAGAGGCGGGGTGATGGTCACCATATGGCTCTATTAGAGGCGGGGTGGTGGACACCATGTGTCTATATTAGAGGCGGGTTGGTGGTCACCATGTGTCTCTATTAGAGGCGGGTTGGTGGTCACCATGTGTCTATATTAGAGGCGGGGTGGTGGTCACCATGTGTCTATATTAGAGGCGGGGTGGTGGTCACCATGTGCCTCTATTAGAGGCGGGATTGTGGTCACCATATGTCTCTATTAGAGGCGGGGTGATGGTCACCATGTGTCTCTATTAGAGGCGGGATGGTGGTCACCATGTGTGTATATTAGAGGCGAGGTAATGGTCACCATATGTATCTATTAGAGGCGGGGTGGTGGACACTATATGTCTCTATTAGAGGCGGGATTGTGGTGACCATGTGTCTCTATTAGAGGCGGGGTGGTGGTTACTATGTGTCTCTATTAGAGGCGGCGCGATTGTCACCATGTGTCTATATTAGAGGCGGGATTGTGGTCACCATGTGTCTATATAAGAGGCGGGGTGATGGTCACCATATGTCTCTATTAGAGGCGGGGTGGTGGTCACCATATGTCTCTATTAGAGGCGGGGTGGTGGACACCATGTGTCTATATAAGAGGCGGGGTGATGGTCACCATATATCTCTATTAGAGGCGGGGTGGTGGTCACCATGTGTCTCTATTAGAGGCGGGGTGGTGGACACCATATGTCTCTATTAGAGGCGGGATGGTGGTCACCTTGTGTCTATATTAGAGTCGGGGTGATGGTCACCATATGTCTCTATAAGACGGCGTGGTGGTCACCATGTGTCTCTATTAGAGGCCGGATTGTAGTCACCATGTGTCTCTATTAGAGGCGGGGTGGTTGTCACTATGTGTCTCTATTAGAGGCGGGGTGATGGTCACCATATGGCTCTATTAGAGGCGGGGTGGTGGACACCATGTGTCTCTATTAGAGGCGGGGTGGTGGTCACCATGTGTCTTTATTAGAGGCGGGGTGGTGGTCACTATGTGTCTATATTAGAGGCGGGATGGTGGTCACCATGTGTCTCTATTAGAGGCGGGGTGGTGGTCACCATGTGCCTCTATTAGAGGCGGGATTGTGGTCACCATATGTCTCTATTAGAGGCGGGGTGATGGTCACCATGTGTCTATATTAGAGGCGGGATGGTGGTCACCATGTGTCTATATTAGAGGCGAGGTAATGGTCACCATATGTCTCTGTTAGAGGCGGGGTGATGGTCACCATGTGTCTCTATTAGAGGCGGGATTGTGGTCACCATATGTCTCTATTAGAGGCGGGGTGGTGGTCACCATGTGTCTATATTAGAGGCTGGGTTGGTGGTCACCATGTGTCTATATTAGAGGCGGGGTGATGGTCACCATGTGTCTCTATTAGAGGCGAGGTGGTGGTCACCATGAGTCTCCATAAGAGGCGGGGTGATGGCCACTATATGTCTCTATTAGAGGCGGCGTGGTGGTCACTATGTGTCTCTATTAGAGGCGGGATTGTAGTCACCATGTGTCTATATCAGAGGCGGGGTGGTGGTCACCATGTGTCTATATTAGAGGCTGGATGATGGCCACTATATGTCTCTATTAGAGGCGGGTTGGTGGTCACCATATGTCTCTATTAGAGGCGGGATTGTAGTCACCATGTGTCTCTATTAGAGGCGGGGTGGTGGTCACTATGTGTCTCTATTAGAAGCGGGGTGTTGGTCACCATATGTCTCTATTAGAGGCGGGATGGTGGTCACCATATGTCTCTATTAGAGGCGGGGTGATGGTCACCATGTGTCTCTATTAGAGGCGGGGTGGTGGTCACCATATGTCTCTATTAGAGGCGGGGTGGTGGTCACCATGTGTCTATATTAGAGCCTGGGTGATGGTCATCATATGTCTGTATTAGAGGCGGGGTTGTGGTCACCATGTGTCTCTATTAGAGGCGGGATTGTAGTCACCATGTGTCTCTATTAGGGGCGGGTTGGTGGTCACCATGTGTCTATATTAGAGGCGGGGTGATGGTCACCATGTGTCTCTATTAGAGGCGAGGTGGTGGTCACCATGAGTCTCCATAAGAGGCGGGGTGGTGGTCACCATGTGTCTCTATTAGAGGCGGGGTGGTGGTCACCATGTGTCTCTATTAGAGGCGGGGTGGTGGTCACCATGTGTCTCTATTAGAGGCGGGGTGGTGGTCACCATGTGTCACTATTATAGGCGGGGTGGTGGTCACCATGTGTCTCTATTAGAAGCGTGGTGGTGGTCACCATGTGTCTCTATGAGAGGCGGAGTGATGGTCATCATGTGTCTCTATCAGAGGCGGGGTGACCGTGACCATGTGTCTAAATTAGAGGCGGGGTGATGGTCACCATGTGTCTCTATTAGAGGCGGGGTGGTAGTCACCATGTGTCTCCATAAGAGGCGGGGTGATGGTCACCATGTGTCTCTATTAGAGGCGGGATGGTGGTCACCATGTTTCTGTATTAGAGGCGGGATGGTGGACACCATGTGTCTCTATTAGAGGCGGGGTGGTGGTCACCATGTGTCTCTATAAGAGGCGGGATGCCTCTATTAGATACGAGATGGTGGCGTGTCTCTCTTAGGGGCGGGTTGGTGGTCACCATGTGTCTCTATTAGGTGGCGTGTCTCTATTAGATGCTGGCTGAAAGTCGACATATGTCGCTATCAGAGGCGGGGTGGTGGTCACCATGTGCCTCTATTAGGTGCGAGGTGGTGGTCACCATGCCTCTATTAGATACGAGATGGTGACGTGTCTCTCTTAGGGGCGGGTCGGTGATCACCGTGTGTCTCTATTATAGACGAGATGGTTGGGTGTATCTATTAGAGGCGGGATGGTGGTCACCATGTGTCTTGATTAGAGGTGGGGTGATGGTCACCGTTTGTCTCTATTCGGGAAGTGGTGGTCACCATGTGTCTCTAATAGAGGCGAGGTGATGGTCACCATATGTCTCTATTAGAGGCGGGATGGTGGTCACCATGTGTCTGTAATAGACGTGGATTGGTGGTCATCATGTGTCTCTATTAGGGGCGAGGTAGTGGTCACCATGTGTCTCTATTAGAGGCGGGGTGGTGGTCACCATGTGTCTCTATTAAAGGCGGGGTGGTGGTCACCATGTGTCTCTATTAGAGGCGGGGTGGTGGTCACCATGTGTCTCTATTAGAGGCGGGTTGGTGGTCACCATGTGTCTCTATAAGAGGCGGGGTGGTGGTCACCATGTGTCTCTAAAAGAGGCGGGATGGTGGTCACCATGTGTCTGTATTAGATTCTGGCTGGTAGTCGACATATGTCGCTATCAGAAGCGGGGTGGTGGTCACCATGTGTCTAAATTACGGGCGGGGTGGTGGTCACCATGTGTCTCTATTAGAGGGGGTGGTGGTCACCATGAGTCTCTATGAGAGGCTGGGTGATGGTCACCATGTGTCTCTATTAAAGGCGGGGTGGTGGTCACCATGTGTCTCTATTAGAGGCGGGGTGGTGGTCACCATGTGTCTCTAATAGACGAGATAGCGGGTTGTATATATTAGAGGCGGGGGGGTGGTCACCATTTGCCTATATCAGAGGCGGGGTGGTTGTCATCATTTGTCTCAATTAGGGGCGGGATGGTGGTCACCATGTGTCTCTATAAGAGACGGGGTGGTGGTTACCATGTGTTTCTATGAGAGGCGGGATGGTTGTCACCATGTGCCTCTATTAGAGGCGAGATGGTGGTGTGTCTCTTTTAGGGGTTGGCTGGAGGTCACCATGTGTTTCTATAAGGGCGGGGTGGTGGTCATCATGTTCCTCAATTAGAGGCAAGAGGATGACGTGTCTTTATTAGGCTGGCGGTCACCGTGTTTCTCTATAAGGGGCGGGGTTGAGGTCACCATGTGTCTCTAAAAGAGGCGGGGTGGTGGTCACCATGTGTCTCTATTAGAGGGAGATGGTGTTGTGTCTCTATTAGGGGCGGGTTGGCCGTGACCATGTGTCTCTATTAGAAGCGGGATCGTGTACACCATGTGTCTCTTTTAGAAGCGGGGTGGTGTCAACATGTGTCCGTATTGGAGGCGGGTTGATGGTCAATATGTGTCTCTATTAGAGGCGGGATGGTGGTCACCATGTGTCTCTATAAGAGGCGGGTTATGGTCACATTGGGTCTCTATTCGGGGTGGGATGGTGGTCACCATGTGTCTCAAATAGAGGCGGGGTGATGGTCACCATGTGTCTCTATAACAGGCGGGATGGTGGTCACCATGTGTCTGTATTAGAGGTGGGTTGGTGGTCAACATGTGTCTCTATTAGGGGCGGGGTTATTGTCACCATGTGTCTCTATTCGGGGCGGGATGGTGGTCACCATGTGTCTCTAATAGAGGCTGGGTGATGGTCACCATGTGTCTCTATAACAGGCGGGATGGTGGTCACCATGTGTCTGCATTAGAGGTGGGTTGGTGGTCACAATGTGTCTCTATTAGTGGTGAGATGTTGGTGTGTCTCTATTAGGGGCGGGGTGGCCGTGACCATGTGTCTGTATTAGAAGCGGGATGGTGGTCACCAAGTGTCTCTATTAGAGGCGAGGTGATCGTAACCATGTGTCTCTATTAGAGTCGGGGTGATGGACATCACGTGTTTCTATTAGAGGCGGGGTGATGGTCACCACGTGTCTCTATTAGAGGCGGGGTGATGGACATCACGTGTCTCTATTAGAGGCGGGGTGATGGTCACCACGTGTCTCTATTAGAGGCGGGGTGATGGACATCACGTGTTTCTATTAGAGGCGGGGTGATGGTCACCACGTGTCTCTATTAGAGGCGGGGAGATGGACATCACGTGTCTCTATTAGAGGCGGGATGCTGGACACCATGTGTCTCTATTAGAGGCGGGGTGATGGTCACCATGTGTCTCTATTAGAGGCGGGGTGATGGACATCACGTGTTTCTATTAGAGGCGGGATGCTGGACACCATATGTCCCTATTAGAGGCGGGATGGTGGTCACCATGTGTCTCGATTAGAGCGGGATGGTGGTCACCGTGTGTCTGTATTTGAGATGGGCAGGTGGTCACCGTGTGTCTCTATTCGGGGCGGGATGGTGGTCACCATGTGTCTGTATTAGACGTGGATTGGTGGTCACCATGTGTCTCTATTAGTGGTGAGATGTTGGTGTGTCTCTATTAGGGGCGGGGTGGCCGTGACCATGTGTCTGTATTAGAAGCGGGATGGTGTACACCATGTGTCTCTTTTAGAAGCGGGGTGATGTCAACATGTGTCCGTATTAGAGACGAGGTGACCGTAACCATGTGTCTCTATTAGAGTCGGGGTGATGGTTACCATGTGTATCGATTAGAGCGGGATGGTGGTCACCATATGTCTGTAATAGAAGCGATATTTTGGTCACCATGTGTCGCTATTAGAGGCGGGGTGGTGGTCACCATGTGTCTCTATTAGAGGCGGGGTGGTGGTCACCATATGTTTCTATTAGAGGCGGGATTGTTGTCACCATGTGTCTCTATTAGAGGCGGGGTGGTGGACACCTTGTGTTTCTATCCAATATATGTCGTTAATAAATGCTGGCTGGGGGTCTCTTTGTGAGGCTGGGTCTTATATGAATCTACACTGAGTGGTTATTAGCATTATATACTTAACTTTACATGTTAACTGGTTTAAAATTAACCTTTACCTTATATCTCGACGTCGTCTCCAGATAACAACAGCGGCTACCATCCCAGCAACCGCGCTGAAACACAAGTTTCATCCACTTCAACGCATAGCACAAACGCAAGTTTCACCAGCATAATGGAAGTAGTATGACACTAGTATGGTAGAGTTAGGTTGTTGTGATATTCGAGTGCAATTCGGAAACTCGCTTGACTCGCTGAGGCTTTGAAGATATTTCGACCAGTCTATAGTAATGTTGAAGTTATATGATTTTACATTCTTTTGAACGGTTAAATTACCAAACACCAGGCGCTATATTAGGGAACTCTGTATGGAAACGCTATTCAACTACTTTTACATGTAGATGTATTCTTTGACTGTTGACTAAGCACCAGTTCTTTTCAGTTTAAGATTATGTAATCAAACATTTTGCAACTGAAAATCATACATGATATAATCAACAGAAGTGTGAAGAAGAAGAAGAAAGTTTATTTCGTATAAGGCCTTAGGCCCACGTACAATACAAAATAACGAAAACAATGTATTATCTATGGTGGTGGAAGATGGACAATCATGTATAAAGAGAGCGTAGCGCTAATGAATCCTTGATATAGTTAGAACAGAAGTGTGAGTTTTTCATGAAAGTCCTGTTCTTCACTTCCTCGTGGACGTGTTACCCTTCTAATCCATTTGAATCTCTGAAAGTAGTTAGAAAACGACCCACTTCTATTACGACGGCCTGCGACAATGACGCTACGAACAATTGTTTCATTAAACTTTATAAATACGCTAAATACTCACGATGAAACAATGTTGTTAAGCAATGTCATATGACCGCATACTAACAATATAACCTCGATTATTGTCAACCTTATGTTATACACCCGTTATTTTGCAATCTTATGGTTATGAAACAAAATATTATCAGATGAAATCAAACACACAACTCACCAGACTAGAGTGATGGGTACAGCAATGGCCGCAGTTGTGTTGGTACCTAAAAACCAAGATGAATAAATTAGAACTTCTACTACAGACATTCACATGCATAGTCAACCAGAAAGGGAAATTCCATTGGCTGGTTACGAAAACCACGTGAAATGCTGGACTACTGTAATAACAACCAATCTCAAACCATAAATATCGCTGCAGCAAACAGATAAAATATAACCAGAATAACACTGGGACACTGCTGTACTAATCAGTATTATATAACATTTAAAATAGAATCAACGGAAACTGTGATCATTTTTAGGTATGGTGTAGGCGTCTCATACACTGGTAGGACATATCATTTACAGATTCATAGCACAGCTTGAAGTTATTGTGATGAGATCATGCAAAATGCTGACTCGTGTATTCTTGGCACACAACACTAGTCAGGTTCTTCCATGGCTTACAAGATCACCGGATCATAACCCCATTGGACACTAGTGGGACGAACTGGATAGACGTGTTTGCCGACGTCGTCCACACCACAAACTCTTTCAGGTTGGTTTTCCTGTTGCTCAGGAGTACGAGAACATTCCAAGGTCTGTCATTCTGATTCTGTCAAGATGTCCTGGAGGCGTTGTCAGACCGGGATTGAATCTGGTTGTGGCCATTATCGTTACTGATTCCCTCTGACCTTGACCTTCATTCACATAACAGGAATAATAAACTTCACCATGCCGTTGTCGTGAAATTTACTGAAATCTTGTGTTATAGGAACAGGAAGTACCCGGACAACCTCTCACACACGTTTCTTTACCCTGGCAACCGACCAAAACTGCCACGAAATCTATGCTAAATGTTTGACTAAAGAGGGGTCTATGGCAGATAAGTAAGTCAATGTGCAAAAGCTGAATGCCGAACGAGATATAGGTTAGTGGCTGTATTCGAAAGACAATGATGATAGAACTACGTGTGGGCTGTGGCCATAAGCAAACATGCCTGCGGCTATAAAGCACTGTCAATTTTCACCATGCAATGAAGCCTCCATATCAGCAACATTCTGTGGATGAGGTTTCAGTCTTTAATGTCGACGTCCAATTATGTCCCATACATATTCAAAGGGATTTAAATCTTGACCCCTTGCAGGCCAGGGGCGTTGGGTGATAGCGTTGTTCTAAACATATGCCTTCACAACACGGGAACGGTGATGCCGAGCGTTCCCTTCCAATGATAAAGGGCGAGTTGCTGAAGCAAATGTCAAAATGAGGTACTAGGACGGGGGCAAAGATGTCCCTGATGTATCATTCTCCCTTGAGGGTGTCACGTGTCGTGAAAAGGTCAAGTTTACAGTCGTGAAAAATACTTTCCCACACCTCAACTGACCCCAACAGACAGAATTGAAGTATGGATGTTTCTTGCCATATGCAGTTGGTTTGGTGTGTTCCATCAAACACTTTGCGGTCTGTCTGTCTGTGAAGTGTAAACGGAAACGGTTCTCATCCAACCAATGCACCTTCCTCCTTGACGTCAAACTTCATTGATGTCGGGCTAAACCCCAATCCAAATTTTCTTGCTTTTAAATATGACGTTGTATCATTCTCCTTTGAGGGTGTCACGTGTCCAGTTTACAGTCGTGAAAAATACATCCCAACACCTCAACTGACCGCAACAGACGGAATTGAAGTATGGATGTTTCTTGCCATATGCAGTTGGTTTGGTGTGTTCCATCAAACAAGTTGCGGCCTGTCTGTCTGTCTGTGAACTGTGAAGTGTAAATGGAAAGGGCTCACATCCGACTAATGCACCTTCCTCCTTGACGTCAAACTTCACTGATGTCGGGCTAAACCCCAATCCAAATCTTCTTGCTTCTAAATATGACGTTGTGCCATACTGGTATGTTTTGATTAAATTTTACACCGTTTTCGCGATTCATGGCTACAATGAAGTGCATGCAATTCTTAGTGTCTTCTCTTGATGTACAAAACATTACCAAACATGTCAGGTGTCGCTAATTGTATTTCCATGCGTATGTAATCATGCTAATATAATCAGGCAACCCTGTGCACATTATTTGAAAATATAATATAAAGGAACTGGTGCATAACCAATTTAGCTACCTCAGGTTTTGAAGGATGAGCTGAAAAATACTTACCAGCACTGGTTTGTTTCTCACACTTGTTTAAGTTGGGTTTGTAACCACTGATACATCCAGATGTACAGACTCCGTTGTGTTGGTTACAGTTCCCGCCAACACAGAAGCTGTTACACGTGTAGTTACAGGTCAGTCCATAATATCCAGACACACATCCAGCAGAACATTCTCCTGTTGTCTGATGACAGGTCCTTCCTAGACAGTGTTCACTACACCTGTAGTTACAGGTCAGTCCATGATATCCAGACACACACCCATCAGAACATTCTCCTGTTGCTCTGTTACATCTACAGAAGCCGTTACACGTGTAGTTACAGGTCAGTCCATGATATCCAGACACACACCCATCAGAACATTCTCCTGTTGCTCTGTTACATCTCCCAGACAGACAGTGTTCACTACACGTGTAGTTACAGGTCAGTCCGTGATATCCAGACACACACCCAGCAGAACATTCTCCTGTTGCTCTGTTACACCCACGTCCAGAGTTATCACAGCCATGTGAACATTGAAGTTGACACGAGTCTCCATGGAAATAAGTAAGACATGACTCTGTAGAAAATGGGGAAAAAACCTTCAAATACTTTTGATATTGCAATGATAATTATTATGGAATTGCGATATTTGAATAAGACCATTTTCAATAAGAATCAAATATTCTTGTATGAATGTCTTTAAACGAACTCAACTCTGTATTGAATGAAATTTCCAATTAAGGCAAATTCACCAGGTATGTCATACTTTAATATATGTCTGTAATTTCATAATAACTTCTTAAAGGTTTGACAAATAATTTAATGTGATCCATAAGCATAGTTATGATCCGTAACCTTCCCTACGAGGAATAACCTGAATGCAACACCCTCATTGTTCACCTCCCAGAAAATATAATTTTTTCTTGGAGTGACTACGAAGAGACGACTGAACCGAAAATTCAAACTAATTCAATTGTTATGATACCAAGTACGTAAAAGATTCATTACCTTTTGATTTACAGATGTCACAGCCAGACAAACAACTGTCGATTATTGTATCTGCTCGAGTGAAACAAGTGTAACATTCCCGAGTACACTTGTCCCCGTAATATCCTCGTCTGCAGATGATGCACTCTCCAGTTTCTCTGTCACATTTATCATACCTTGGACTGCATATCTGTCTACATTCATCTCCATAACGACGTTCAGGACAGAGAGTCACATTGCAGGAACCACACTGTCTGTCACACGTCTCACAACCTCTAGGACACGGTACAGTGCACTTGGTGTTACAGTAGCCTGGTTCACACCCATCTGTACAGGTGACAGTTCCATCTGATCTGGCTAAGTGACATACTTTGTTCCAGCACCTAGAAGGACACTCCTCATCACAGTATTCCCCCACATACCCAGGTACACATCCGACGATACACTCTCCATTGTCATAGCATCGTTCTTCTAGACACGTTGAACACAGTCCAGATACCAGCGAGGAACTGACCAGCAGAATCAGACAACCTGCAAAATAATATCAAGTTTATCTTTGAATGTTCTGAGCTCCATGTTAGTTAACCCATTTATGCATGACGTCCCATAAATGGGACGCTAATTCAATAATCTGGTTCTCTGTTGATATATAAGATAAATATTTGCTGTAAAGATGTTGTATTTATATGTCAACCAAGTTAAATAGTTGTAGATTTAAATATGGTTAAATCTGACAACCTGAAACAGAGGAGATACTAATTTAGCAAATTGCCAAAGTTTGAGGTACCACTGAATAATTGAACTTTCCAGTTGAACTCAATTGATTTGTTTTAAGGTTTTTCAATGTTAAATAGTTTAAGTAAAAATAAGAGTTTCTGTCAACTATATTTTTTTCCATGCTCAAAGTTTTGTCAAATTAGCGTCCCACATATGGGACGACATGCACAAGAGGGTACAGGTTTTTTGGTGATTCACAGATATTATTTATGTGGCGAAATATAATTTCTTGTCTTGATATTTATTGGAAAGGATGAGTGGAAGGGTAATAAAAAAAATAAAAATTTATAAGTGACTGACTAACCCTGTGCTGACATATATCTATATTGACATATCGGATTTTTCTGGTGCCACAGATTATTTTGAAGATGAGGACGGTTTTAAGAAGGAAATGAATAAATCAGATCATTGCATGTGCTAACAGTATATCATGAAGAAACAAAAGTGGTGGTCAATATTCCTTTTCCCGGTCTCTGCAGAAATTTAATATGTTTGAATACGATATATACTACGTTTTTCACGCAAAAATCGATTGATTGCTCTGCTGTAGTACACCTGTAATCTGAAATTCAGAAATGGTTTGCATTTCAGAAAGAGGAAGTCCCCAAGATGTTGTCCAACCAAATTTATTATCTTTCAAACAATTTTTTCATGTGCATATAAAAAACCTGTACCCTCTCGTGCATGTCGTTCCATATATGGGACGCTAATTCTATCATCAAAATAACACGGACAAAATTATTTGAGGTAAAAATAACCATTGGTTCACTTCATTGCAAGTTATGAACTATAAATTCTCACAATTAAATGAAAATCTGAGAGGTCATGCATAAATGGGTTAATTTCAGTGTAAATCGTTTTAAAAAACGCCACGAAAACCAATGGGAATGCACAATCAATCATAATGCTCTACTGAAAAGACCTTACTGCCATCACATAGATTACTTTTGAGCTGTGTGATAGATGAAAGTTCACAACTGTATGTATGTCCAAGTTAATGATTCGACGATGATTGCCGCCATTTTAACACCAAGACTTTGCGTATTGTTTTCTATGTACGATGAACATTCCATCGGCCTGCTTTCTTGATTACATTACACATACGATTTGCAGAACTACAGATGTATGAGGCCACCTTTCTTACATTTGTTGCTCTTTTGCTTTAGATATTCTGTAAAAGGCAACTGAAATCAAAGCTAGCATAATATATTGTGACATATTTTATCACAATTAAGCAGTAGAATGAAGAATTGCAGGTCTCGTGGAAAGTAATTGTAGTCATATAATAATTATAATTATAACCCATAACCCAATCCCTATCAAAGAAGTGATAACTCAAATGGTTGAAAATAACTGATATGATATTTTCGATTCGAGCACATATGCATATATTGTGATTGCCACGCAACCATTGCTTTAGCGTTATGTGACATATTTCGTTACCTGTTACGTCACACAATCGGGGTAAAATGAAAGTGAAATTTTCTGTAGTGACATCTTGTCGTTTTTACCTCTTTCTGTCAGATGCCAACCTATACGTTTATTGGATTCTATCCATCTCTCTAAATCTGATATTAGAATTTGTGTTAAGAAACTACATGTAGGTTTATACGTACCTAATACATGTCCAGCACTCATCATCTTCAGACTTCCACTTGAAGTTGAACTGAAATCAGAAAATTAAAAATTGAATCCACGAGTACAATTGTTTGTCTCTGCTTCCATGTTTTATTATGTATTATTATGTATTATTATATATTATTATGTATTATGGTGTATTATTATGTATTATTATGTATTACGGTGTATTATTACGTATTATTATGTATTATTATGTATTATTATGTATTCCATGTATTAACTCCGCTGATATACATGCTTGGGACACAGTGGTATCATAATTAGTCATGGCCAGGAAACAATTCATGAGAAACTCGGTTGGTCCCAGGCGATGGTCACGACATCGGCTGTGAAGGGCCTAGAATAGTTCTTAATTAAAACAATTTAAACAAACAATATGCGCGCTTCTTTCAAAAATCAACAAATGGTCCCTGGTTTCTTGTTCATGGAGATTTTTTCAATCAGTTCATAAGCATCTATCTAATGATTAAAAAGCACTCATAAATCACGTTGCTAGAACAAGGGAAGTAACTCTAGTTTCAACGTTTTGGAAGCTGCGATGCAGGGTTGATTCGGATTGCTGCATAACATTATCTTTCACACTTAAACGGTAGTTATTTGTGAGGTGGGGTTGTCTATGACAATAAGTACCTAAAAATGTACCTAAAACCGTATGCTCAGCACTCAAGAACTGCTAAAATGCTAGTGCGATCGACGAGGCGCGTCGGTAGGCCACACACTGACACATTAAGATTCATTTTGTACACAGGACACTGTAGCTACATGCTGATGCTGTTAGTCAATAGCACACTGAAGTTTTGAATGATTTGTAAAACAAATCTACAATTATCTTGACTTTGTTAAAAAATAAATGCACTGTACCATATCAGATGAGTTCGTGTTTTCAAATATCCATTCATTCAACCGGAAATGCGCGGGTAAACTCCAGGTTACGCTTTTCAATGATTCGTAAACAATTTTAGGATTCGCATGGAAAGAGTCGAATTTTGCGAAAGTAGTTCGTGTATTCGAAATTTGACCTGTTTTGCATATTTATCAGATTTGGATACCAAGTTTATCAGATTGCTTTATTTCATCGATAACACCCTCAATTATATGATAAATATATTGCATCGATAACACCCTCAATTAAATGATCGATTGGGCCATTCAAGGAAAACTGTATAGGGGTGGGTCATTCAAGGAAAACTGTATATGGACTGGTTCATTTAAGGAAAACTGTATATGGATTTGTTCATTTAAGGAAAACTGTACATATATTGGGTCATTCAAGGATAACTGTATATGGATTGGTTCACTCATGGAAAACTGTACATGGATTGGGTCATTCAAGGAAATCTGTACAGAGATTGGGTCATTCAAGGAAAACTGTATATGGACTGATTCATTCAAGGAAAATTATATATGGATTGGTTCACTCATGGAAAACAGTTTATGGATTGGGTCATTCAAGGAAATCTGTACAGAGATTGGGTCATTCAAGGAAAACTGTATATGGACTGATTCATTCAAGGAAAACTCTATATGGATTGGTTCACTCATGGAAAACTGTACATGGATTGGGTCATTCAAGGAAAACTGTACAGAGATTGGGTCATTCAAGGAAAACTGTATATGGATTGATTCATTCAAGGAAAACTGTAAATGGATTGGTTCATTCGTGTAAAACTGTATATGGATGAGGTTATTCAAGGAAAACTGTACATAGATTGGGTCATTCAAGAAAATTTTTACATAGATTGGATCATTCAAGGGAAACTGTAAATGGATTGGGTCATTCAAGGAAAACTGTACATGGATTGGGTCATTCAAGGAAAACTGTACATGGATTGGATCATTTAAGGAAAACTGTTCATAGATTGGTTCATTCAAGGAAAACTGTACATGGATTGGGTCATTCATTGAAAACTGTACATGGATTGGGTCATTCAAGGAAAACTGTACATGGATTGGATCATTTAAGGAAAACTGTTCATAGATTGGTTCATTCAAGGAAAACTGTACATGGATTGGGTCATTCATTGAAAACTGTACATGGATTGGGTCATTCAAGTAAAACTGTACATGGATTGGGTCATTCAAGGAAAACTGTACATGGATTGGATCATTCATTGAAAACTGTATATGGATTGGTTCATTCATTGAAAACTGTAGATGGATTGGTTCATTCATAGAAAACTGTACATGGATTTGGTCATTCAAGGAAAACTGCACATGGATTGGATCATTCAAGGAAAACTGTACATGGATTGGCTCATTCAAGGAAAACTGTACATAGATTGGTTCATTCAAGGAAAACTGTACATGGATTGGATCATTCAAGGAAAGCTGTACATGGATTGTCTCATTCAAGGAAAACTGTACATAGATTGGATCATTCAAGGAAAACTGTACATGGATTGGATCATTCAAGGAAAACTGTACATAGATTGGTTCATTCAAGGAAAACTGTACATAGATCGGGTCATTCAAGTAAAACTGTATATTAGTGGGTTCATTCATGGAAAACTGTATATCGAATGGTTCATTCATTGAAAACTTTATATGGATTGGTTCATTCATTGAAAACTGTATATGGATTGGGTCATTCAAGGAAAACTGTATACGGATTGGTGCATTCATAGAAAACTGTATATGGATTTGGTCATTCAAGGAAAACTGTACATGGATTGGTTCATTCAAGGAAAACTGTACTTGGATTGGGTCATTCAAGGAAAACTGTACATGTATTTGGTCATTCAAGGAAAACTGTATATGGATTGGTTCATTCATTGAAAACTGTATATGGATTTGGTTCATTCAAGGAAAACTGTATATGGATTGGGTCATTCAAGGAAAACTGTATATGGGTGGGTTCATTCAAGAAAACGGTACAGAGATTGGGTCATTCAAGGAAAACTGTATATGGACTAATTCATTCAAGGAAATCTGTAAATGGATTGGTTTATTCATTGAAAACTTTATATTGATTGGGTCATTCAAGGAAAACTGTATATGGACTGATTCATTCAAGGAAAATTATATATGGATTGGTTCACTCATGGAAAACAGTTTATGGATTGGGTTATTCAAGGAAATCTGTACAGAGATTGGGTCATTCAAGGAAAACTGTATATGGACTGATTCATTCAAGGAAAACTCTATATGGATTGGTTCACTCATGGAAAACTGTACATGGATTGGGTCATTCAAGGAAAACTGTACAGAGATTGGGTCATTCAAGGATAACTGTATATGGATTGATTCATTCAAGGAAAACTGTACATGGATTGGGTCATTCAAGGAAAACTGAATATGAATTGGGTCATTCAAGGAAAACTGTATATGAATTGGGTCATTCAAGGAAAACTGTATATGGATTGGGTCTTTCAAGGAAAACTGTACATGGATTGGTTCATTCAAGGAAAACTGTACATGGATTGGGTCCTTCAAGGAAAACTTATATGGATTGGTTCATTCAAGGAAAACTGTACATGGATTGGGTCATTCAAGGAAAACTGTATATGAATTGGGTCATTCAAGGAAAACTGTATATGAATTGGGTCATTCAAGGAAAACTGTATATGGATTGGGTCTTTCAAGGAAAACTGTACATGGATTGGTTCATTCAAGGAAAACTGTACATGGATTGGGTCATTCAAGGAAAACTGTATATGGACTGATTCATTCAAGGAAAACTGTACATTGATTGGTTCATTCATTGAAAACTGTATATGGATTGGGTTCATTCAAGGAAAACTGTATATGGATTGGGTCATTCAAGGAAAACTCTATATCGAATGGTTCATTCATTGAAAACCGTATGTGGATTGGGTCATTCAAGGAAAACTGTATATGGGTGGGTTCATTCAAGGAAACGGTACAGAGATTGGGTCATTCAAAGAAAACTGTATATGGACTGATTCATTCAAGGAAAACTGTAAATGGATTGGTTTATTCATTGAAAACTTTATATGGATTGGGTCATTCAAGGAAAACTGTACATGGATTGGGTCCTTCAAGGAAAACTGTATATGGATCAGGTGATTCAAGGAAAACTGTACATGGACTGGGTCATTCAAGGAAAACTGTATATGGATTGGGTTCATTCAAGGAAAACTGTATATGGATTGATTCATTCAAGGAAAACTGTACATGGATTGGGTCATTCAAGGAAAACTGAATATGAATTGGGTCATTCAAGGAAAACTGTATATGAATTGGGTCATTCAAGGAAAACTGTATATGGATTGGGTCTTTCAAGGAAAACTGTACATGGATTGGTTCATTCAAGGAAAACTGTACATGGATTGGGTCCTTCAAGGAAAACTTATATGGATTGGTTCATTCAAGGAAAACTGTACATGGATTGGGTCATTCAAGGAAAACTGTATATGAATTGGGTCATTCAAGGAAAACTGTATATGAATTGGGTCATTCAAGGAAAACTGTATATGGATTGGGTCTTTCAAGGAAAACTGTACATGGATTGGTTCATTCAAGGAAAACTGTACATGGATTGGGTCATTCAAGGAAAACTGTATATGGACTGATTCATTCAAGGAAAACTGTACATTGATTGGTTCATTCATTGAAAACTGTATATGGATTGGGTTCATTCAAGGAAAACTGTATATGGATTGGGTCATTCAAGGAAAACTCTATATCGAATGGTTCATTCATTGAAAACCGTATGTGGATTGGGTCATTCAAGGAAAACTGTATATGGGTGGGTTCATTCAAGGAAACGGTACAGAGATTGGGTCATTCAAAGAAAACTGTATATGGACTGATTCATTCAAGGAAAACTGTAAATGGATTGGTTTATTCATTGAAAACTTTATATGGATTGGGTCATTCAAGGAAAACTGTACATGGATTGGGTCCTTCAAGGAAAACTGTATATGGATCAGGTGATTCAAGGAAAACTGTACATGGACTGGGTCATTCAAGGAAAACTGTATATGGATTGGGTTCATTCAAGGAAAACTGTATATGGATTTGTTCATTTAAGGAAAACTGTACATAGATTGGGTCATTCAAGGATAACTGTATATGGATTGGGTCATTCAAGGAAATATGTACAGAGATTGGGTCATTCAAGGAAAACTGTACAGAGATTGGGTCATTCAAGGAAAACTGTACATGGATTGGTTCATTCATGGAAAACTGTATATGGATTGGGTCATTCAAGGAAAACTGTATATGGATTGGGTCCTTCAAGGAAAACTGTATATGGATTGGGTCATTCAAGGAAACTGTACATGGATTGGGTTCATTCAAGGAAAACTGTACATGGATTGGGTTATTCAAGGAAAACTGTATATGGACTGATTCATTCAAGGAAAACTGTAAATGGATTGGTGTATTCATTGAAAACTTTATATTGATTGGGTCATTCAAGGAAAACTGTACATGGTTTGGGTCCTTCAAGGAAAACTTATATGGATTGGTTCATTCAAGGAAAACTGTACAGAGATTGGGTCATTCAAGGAAAACTGTACATGGATTGGTTCATTCATGAAAAACTGTATATGGATTGGGTCATTCAAGGAAAACTGTATATGGATTGGGTCATTCAAGGAAAATTGTATATGGATTGGGTCATTCAAGGAAACTGTACATGGATTGGGTTCATTCAAGGAAAACTGTACATGGATTGGGTTATTCAAGGAAAACTGTATATGGATTGGTTCATTCAAGGAAAACTGTACATGGATTGGGTCATTCAAGGAAAACTGTATATGGATTGGTTCATTCAAGGAAAACTGTACATGGATTGGGTCATTCAAGGAAAACTGTATATGGATTGGGTCATTCAAGGAAAACTGTACATGGATGGGTTCATTCAAGGAAAACTGTACATGGTTTGGGTCATTCAAGGAAAACTGTATATGGACTGATTCATTCAAGGAGAACTGTACATTGATTGGTTCATTCATTGAAAACTGTTTATGGATTGGGTTCATTCAAGGAAAACTGTATATGGATTGGGTCATCCAAGGAAAACTCTATATCGAATGGTTCATTCATTGAAAACTGTACATGGATTGGGTCATTCAAGGAAAACTGTATATGGGTGGGTTCATTCAAGGAAACTGTGAAGAGATTGGGTCATTCAAAGGAAACTGTATATGGACTGATTCATTCAAGGAAAACTGTAAATGGATTGGTTTATTCATTGAAAACTTTATATGGATTGGGTCATTAAAGGAAAACTGTATATGGATTAGGTGATTCAAGGAAAACTGTACATGGACTGGGTCATTCAAGGAAAACTGTATATGGATTGGTTCATTCATTGAAAACTGTATATGGATTGGGTTCATTCAAGGAAAACTGTATATGGATTGGGTTCATTCAAGGAAAACTGTATATCGATTGGGTTCATTCAAGGAAAACTGTATATGGATTTGTTCATTTAAGGAAAACTGTACATAGATTGGGTCATTCAAGGAAATCTGTATATGGATTGGGTCATTCAAGGAAATATGTACAGAGATTGGGTCATTCAAGGAAAACTGTACAGAGATTGGGTCATTCAAGGAAAACTGTACATGGATTGGTTCATTCATGGAAAACTGTATATGGATTGGGTCATTCAAGGAAAACTGTATATGGATTGGGTCATTCAGGGAAAACTGTATATGGATTGGGTCATTCAAGGAAACTGTACATGGATTTGGTTCATTCAAGGAAAACTGTACATGGATTGGGTTATTCAAGGAAAACTGTATATGGACTGATTCATTCAAGGAAAACTGTAAATGGATTGGTGTATTCATTGAAAACTTTATATTGATTGGGTCATTCAAGGAAAACTGTACATGGTTTGGGTCCTTCAAGGAAAACTTATATGGATTGGTTCATTCAAGGAAAACTGTACATGGATTGGGTCATTCAAGGAAAACTGTATATGAATTGGGTCATTCAAGGAAAACTGTATATGGATTGGGTCATTCAAGGAAAACTGTACATGGATGGGTTCATTCAAGGAAAACTGAACATGGTTTGGGTCATTCAAGGAAAACTGTATATGGACTGATTCATTCAAGGAGAACTGTACATTGATTGGTTCATTCATTGAAAACTGTTTATGGATTGGGTTCATTCAAGGAAAACTGTAAATGGATTGGGTCATCCAAGGAAAACTCTATATCGAATGGTTCATTCATTGAAAACTGTACATGGATTGGGTATTCAAGGAAAACTGTATATGGGTGGGTTCATTCAAGGAAACGGTACAGAGATTGGGTCATTCAAAGGAAACTGTATATGGACTGATTCATTCAAGGAAAACTGTAAATGGATTGGTTTATTCATTGAAAACTTTATATGGATTGGGTCATTCAAGGAAAACTGTACATGGATTGGGTCCTTCAAGGAAAACTGTATATGGATCAGGTGATTCAAGGAAAACTGTACATGGATGGGGTCATTCAAGGAAAACTATATATGGATTGGTTCATTCATTGAAAAGTGTATATGGATTGGGTTCATTCAAGGAAAACTGTATATGGATTTGTTCATTTAAGGAAAACTGTACATAGATCGGGTCATTCAAGGATAACTGGGATAACTGTATATGGATTGGTTCACTCATGGAAAACTGTACATGGATTGGGTCATTCAAGGAAATCTGTACAGAGATTGGGTCATTCAAGGAAAACTGTACATGGATTGGTTCATTCATGAAAAACTGTATATGGATTGGGTCATTCAAGGAAAACTGTATATGGATTGGGTCATTCAAGGAAAATTGTATATGGATTGGGTCATTCAAGGAAACTGTACATGGATTGGGTTCATTCAAGGAAAACTGTACATGGATTGGGTTATTCAAGGAAAACTGTATATGGATTGGTTCATTCAAGGAAAACTGTACATGGATTGGGTCATTCAAGGAAAACTGTATATGGATTGGTTCATTCAAGGAAAACTGTACATGGATTGGGTCATTCAAGGAAAACTGTATTTGGATTTGTTCATTCATTAAAAACAGTTTATGGATTGGGTCATTCAAGGAAAACTGTATATGGATTGGGTCATTCAAGAAAAACTGTATATGGATTGGTTCATTCAAGGAAAACTGTATATGGATTGGATCATTCAAGGAAAACTGTATATGGATTGGGTCATTCAAGGAAAACTGTATATGGATTGATTCATTCAAGGAAAACTGTATATGGATTGGGTCATTCAAGGAAAACTGTACAGAGATTGGGTCATTCAAGAAAAACTCTATATCGAATGGTTCATTCATTGAAAACTGTACATGGATTGGGTCATTCAAGGAAAACTGTATATTGGTGGTTTCATTCAAGGAAACGGTACAGAGATTGGGTCATTCAAAGGAAGCTGTATATGGACTGATTCATTCAAGGAAAACTGTAAATGGATTGGTTTATTCATTGAAAACTTTATATGGATTGGGTCACTCAAGAAAAACTGTACATGGATTGGGTCCTTCAAGGAAAACTGTATATGGATCAGGTGATTCAAGGAAAACCGTACATGGATGGGGTCATTCAAGGAAAACTATATATGGATTGGTTCATTCATTGAAAAGTGTATATGGATTTGTTCATTTAAGGAAAACTGTACATAGATCGGGTCATTCAAGGATAACTGTATATGGATTGGTTCACTCATGGAAAACTGTACATGGATTGGGTCATTCAAGGAAATCTGTACAGAGATTGGGTCATTCAAGGAAAACTGTACATGGATTGGTTCATTCATGAAAAACTGTATATGGATTGGGTCATTCAAGGAAAACTGTATATGGATTGGGTCATTCAAGGAAAATTGTATATGGATTGGGTCATTCAAGGAAACTGTACATGGATTGGGTTCATTCAAGGAAAACTGTACATGGATTGGGTTATTCAAGGAAAACTGTATATGGATTGGTTCATTCAAGGAAAACTGTACATGGATTGGGTCATTCAAGGAAAACTGTATATGGATTGGTTCATTCAAGGAAAACTGTACATGGACTGGGTCATTCAAGGAAAACTGTATTTGGATTTGTTCATTCATTAAAAACAGTTTATGGATTGGGTCATTCAAGGAAAACTGTATATGGATTGGGTCATTCAAGGAAAACTATATATGGATTGGTTCTTTTCAAGGAAAACTGTATATGGATTGGATCATTCATAGAAAACTGTACATGGATTGGTTCATTCATTGAAAACTGTACATGGATTGGTTCATTCAAGGAAACTGTACATGGATTGGTTTATTCATTGAAAACTGTATATGGATTGGTTCATTCATTGAAAACTGTATATGGATTGGGTCATTTAAGGAAAACTGTACAGAGATTGGGTCATTCAAGGAAAACTGTACATGGATTGGGTCATTCAGAAAATTGTAAATGGATTGGTTTATTCATTGAAAACTTTATATGGATTGGGTCCTTAAAGGAAAACTGTACATAGATTGGGTCATACAAGGAAAACTGTATATGGATTTGGTCATTTAAGGAAAACTGTACATAGATCGGGTCATTCAAGGATAACTGTATATGGATTGGTTCACTCATGGAAAACTGTACATGGATTGGGTCATTCAAGGAAATCTGTACAGAGATTGGGTCATTCAAGGAAAACTGTACATGGATTGGTTCATTCATGAAAAACTGTAAATGGATTGGGTCATTCAAGGAAAACTGTATATGGATTGGGTCATTCAAGGAAAATTGTATATGGATTGGGTCATTCAAGGAAAATTGTATATGGATTGGGTCATTCAAGGAAACTGTACATGGATTGGGTTCATTCAAGGAAAACTGTACATGGATTGGGTTATTCAAGGAAAACTGTATATGGATTGGTTCATTCAAGGAAAACTGTACATGGATTGGGTCAGTCAAGGAAAACTGTATATGGATTGGTTCATTCAAGGAAAACTGTACATGGATTGGGTCATTCAAGGAAAACTGTATTTGGATTTGTTCATTCATTAAAAACAGTTTATGGATTGGGTCATTCAAGGAAAACTGTATATGGATTGGGTCATTCAAGGAAAACTGTATATGGATTGGTTCTTTTCAAGGAAAACTGTATATGGATTGGATCATTCAAGGAAAACTGTATATGGATTGGGTCATTCAAGGAAAACTGTATATGGATTGGTTCATTCAAGGAAAACTGTATATGGATTGGATCATTCAAGGAAAACTGTATATGGATTGGGTCATTCAAGGAAAACTGTATATGGATTGGGTCATCCAAGGAAAACTCTATATCGAATGGTTCATTCATTGAAAACTGTACATGGATTGGGTCATTCAAGGAAAACTGTATATGGGTGGGTTCATTCAAGGAAACGGTACAGAGATTGGGTCATTCAAAGGAAACTGTATATGGACTGATTCATTCAAGGAAAACTGTAAATGGATTGGTTTATTCATTGAAAACTTTATATGGATTGGGTCATTCAAGGAAAACTGTACATGGATTGGGTCCTTCAAGAAAAACTGTATATGGATCAGGTGATTCAAGGAAAACTGTACATGGATGGGGTCATTCAAGGAAAACTATATATGGATTGGTTCATTCATTGAAAAGTGTACATGGATTGGGTTCATTCAAGGAAAACTGTATATTGATTTGTTCATTTAAGGAAAACTGTACATAGATCGGGTCATTCAAGGATAACTGGGATAACTGTATATGGATTGGTTCACTCATGGAAAACTGTACATGGATTGGGAAATTCAAGGAAATCTGTACAGAGATTGGGTCATTCAAGGAAAACTGTACATGGATTGGTTCATTCATGAAAAACTGTATATGGATTGGGTCATTCAAGGAAAACTGTATATGGATTGGGTCATTCAAGGAAACTGTACATGGATTTGGTTCATTCAAGGAAAACTGTACATGGATTGGGTTATTCAAGGAAAACTGTATATGGATTGGTTCATTCAAGGAAAACTGTACATGGATTGGGTCATTCAAGGAAAACTGTATATGGATTGGTTCATTCAAGGAAAACTGTACATGGATTGGGTCATTCAAGGAAAACTGTATTTGGATTTGTTCATTCATTAAAAACAGTTTATGGATTGGGTCATTCAAGGAAAACTGTATATGGATTGGGTCATTCAAGGAAAACTATATATGGATTGGTTCTTTTCAAGGAAAACTGTATATGGATTGGTTCATTCATTGAAAACTGTACATGGATTGGTTCATTCATTGAAAACTGTACATGGATTGGTTCATTCAAGGAAACTGTACATGGATTGGTTCATTCAAGGAAACTGTACATGGATTGGTTTATTCATTGAAAACTGTATGTGGATTGGTTCATTCATTGAAAACTGTATATGGATTGGGTCATTTAAGGAAAACTGTACAGAGATTGGGTCATTCAAGGAAAACTGTACATGGATTGGGTCATTCAGAAAATTGTAAATGGATTGGTTTATTCATTGAAAACTTTATATGGATTGGGTCCTTAAAGGAAAACTGTACATAGATTGGGTCATACAAGGAAAACTTTATATGGATTTGGTCATTTAAGGAAAACTGTACATAGATCTGGTCATTCAAGGATAACTGTATATGGATTGGTTCACTCATGGAAAACTGTACATGGATTGGGTCATTCAAGGAAATCTGTACAGAGATTGGGTCATTCAAGGAAAACTGTACATGGATTGGTTCATTCATGAAAAACTGTAAATGGATTGGGTCATTCAAGGAAAACTGTATATGGATTGGGTCATTCAAGGAAAATTGTATATGGATTGGGTCATTCAAGGAAAATTGTATATGGATTGGGTCATTCAAGGAAACTGTACATGGATTGGGTTCATTCAAGGAAAACTGTACATGGATTGGGTTATTCAAGGAAAACTGTATATGGATTGGTTCATTCGAGGAAAACTGTACATGGATTGGGTCATTCAAGGAAAACTGTATATGGATTGGTTCATTCAAGGAAAACTGTACATGGTTTGGGTCATTCAAGGAAAACTGTATTTGGATTTGTTCATTCATTAAAAACAGTTTATGGATTGGGTCATTCAAGGAAAACTGTATATGGATTGGGTCATTCAATGAAAACTGTATATGGATTGGTTCTTTTCAAGGAAAACTGTATATGGATTGGATCATTCAAGGAAAACTGTATATGGATTGGGTCATTCAAGGAAAACTGTATATGGATTGATTCATTCAAGGAAAACTGTATATGGATTGGGTCATTCAAGGAAAACTGTACAGAGATTGGGTCATTCAAGAAAAACTGTACATAGATTGGTTCATTCAAGGAAAACTGTACATGGATTGGATCATTCGAGCAAAACTGTACAGAGATTGGTACATTTAAGGAAAACTGTATATTGATTGGGTCATTCAAGGAAAACTGTATATTAGTGGGTTCATTCATGGAAAACTGTACATGGATTGGTTCATTCATTGAAAACTGTACATGGATTGGTTCATTCATTGAAAACTGTACATGGATTGGTTCATTCAAGGAAAACTGTACATGGATTGGTTTATTCATTGAAAACTGTATATGGATTGGATCATTCAAGGAAAACTGTATATGGATTGGTTCATTCATAGAAAACTGTACATGGATTGGTTCATTCATTGAAAACTGTACATGGTTCGGTTCATTCAAGGAAAACTGTACATGGATTGGTTTATTCATTGAAAACTGTATATGGATTGGGTCATTCAAGGAAAACTGTACATGGATTGGTTCATTCATTGAAAACTGTACATGGATTGGTTCATTCAAGGAAACTGTACATGGATTGGTTTATTCATTGAAAACTGTATATGGATTGGTTCATTCATTGAAAACTGTATATGGATTGGGTCATTTAAGGAAAACTGTACAGAGATTGGGTCATTCAAGGAAAACTGTACATGGATTGGGTCATTCAGAAAATTGTAAATGGATTGGTTTATTCATTGAAAACTTTATATGGATTGGGTCCTTCAAGGAAAACTGTACATAGATTGGGTCATACAAGGAAAACTGTACATGGATTTGGTCATTCAAGGAAAACTGTATTTGGATTGGGTCATTCAAGGAAAACTGTACATGGATTGGTTCATTCAAGGAAAACTGTACATGGATTGGGTCTTTCAAGGAAAACTGTACAGAGATTGGTTCATTCAAGGAAAATTGTACATTGATTAGAGGGATAGAAGTACGTTTTTAGAAGCTATGAAAACTTTATCCATAATTGATTATAGATTTGAAAATTAGTTAAATGTTACGTACACATACGTTTACACTATTGACATTAATAACTTCAATAGTTTCAAAAATATGTATCATATATATATGTATTGTTGTATTGATATTGCCCACATGTGATAGAGATTACGACACACGTCATTGTTTGGTAGCTCAGATCAACAAATTATTTATGACAGTATCTTCTCATTACTGTAATAGATTGAAATACATTGTAGAATAATACTTAAAACAGTAACGAGTAACTCATTATAAAGTTATTGGAGACTTCAAAATGTCATGGCAGGTTTAGGCAACAGGGGCTCACATAACAGGGTTTGCTTAAATAATACATAACATGACACTATCCTGGCGTTCGGCACTATTTCAACCTACCACATGTAACTTCTAGCCCGCTGCGGAGGTCATGATCAAGTGGGAAGGGTAATAGAATGTGACACTCTTCTTCTACACAGTTCGGACATACAAAACACGTGCTTTCCACCATTGTTAAGTCTCCCTTTCTTCTATTTTTATTGGCACCACTCCACATCTAAACTTGGCTACTGCACTACCGTGACTACGGTAAAATAATCTCGGGCTGGTATAATGATCTCGGGCTGGTATAATGATCACGGGCTGGTATAATGATCACGGGTTGGTATAATGATCACGGGTTGGTATAATGATCACGGGCTGGTATAATGATCTTGGGCTGGTATAATGATCTATTGCTGCTATAATGATCTATTGCTGCTATAATGATCTCGGGCTGGTAAAATGGTCTCGGGCTGGTATAATGGTCTCGGGTTGGTATAATGATCACGGGTTGGTATAATGATCTCGGGCTGGTATAATGATCTCGGGCGGGTATAATGATCACGGGCTGGTATAATGATCACGGGTTGGTGTAATGATCTCGGGCTGGTATAATGATCTCGGGCTGGTATAATGATCACGGGTTGGTATAATGATCACGGGCTGGTATAATGATCTCATGCTGGTATAATGATCTATTGATGCTATAATGATCTCGGGTTGGTATAATGATCTCGGGATGGTATAATGATCTCGTGCTGGTATAATGATCTCGGGTTGGTATAATGATCACGGGTTGGTATAATGATCACGGGTTGGTATAATGATCACGGGCTGGTATAATGATCTCGGGCTGGTATAATGATCTCGGGTTGGTATAATGATCTCGGGCTGGTATAATGATCACGGGTTGGTATAATGATCACGGGTTGGTATAATGATCACGGGTTGGTATAATGATCACGGGTTGGTATAATGATCACGGGTTGGTATAATGATCACGGGCTGGTATAATGATCTCGGGCTGGTATAATGATCTCGGGCTGGTATAATGATCACGGGTTGGTATAATGATCACGGGTTGGTATAATGATCACGGGTTGGTATAATGATCACGGGTTGGTATAATGATCACGGGTTGGTATAATGATCACGGGCTGGTATAATGATCTCGGGCTGGTATAATGATCTCGGGCTGGTATAATGATCTCGGGTTGGTATAATGATCTCGGGCTGGTATAATGATCTCGGGCTGGTATAATGATCTCGGGTTGGTATAATGATCTCGGGCTGGTATAATGATCACGGGTTGGTATAATGATCACGGGTTGGTATAATGATCACGGGTTGGTATAATGATCACGGGTTGGTATAATGATCACGGGTTGGTATAATGATCACGGGCTGGTATAATGATCTCGGGCTGGTATAATGATCTATTGCTGCTATAATGATCTCGTGCTGGTTTAATGTTCTCGGACTTGTATAATGGTCTCGGACTGGTATAATGATCTCGGGCTGGTATAATGATCACGGGCTGGTATAATGATCTCGGGCTGGTATAATGATCACGGGTTGGTATAATGATCTCGGACTGGTATAATGGTCTCGGGCTGGTATAAATATCTCGTGCTGGTATAATGTTCTCGGGTTGGTATAATGATCTCGGGCTGGTATAATTATCTCGGGCTGGTATATTGATCTAGGGCTGGTATAATGGTCTTGGGCTGGTATAATGGTCTCTGGTTGGTATAATGATCACGGGTTGGTATAATAATCACGGGCTGGTATAATGATCTCATGCTGGTATAATGATCTCATGCTGGTATAATGTTCTCGGGTTGGTATAATGATCTCGGACTTGTATAATGGTCTCGGACTGGTATAATGGTCTCAGGTTGGTATAATGATCTCAGGCTGGTATAATAATCACGGGTTGGTATAATGATCTCAGGCTGGTATAATGATCAAGGGTTGGTGTAATGATCACGGGTTGGTATAATGATCTCGGGCTGGTATAATGATCTCGGGCTGGTATAATGATCTCGGGCTGGTATAATATCTAGGGCTGGTATAATGGTCTCGGGCTGGTATAATGATCACGGGCTGGTATAATGATCACGGGTTGGTATAATGATCACGGGTTGGTATAATGATTAGGGGTTGGTATAATGATCTTGGGCTGGTATAATGATCTCGGGCTGGTATAATGATCTCGGGCTGGTATAATGATCTCGGGTTGGTATAATAATCTCGGGCTGGTATAATGATCTCGGGCTGGTATAATGATCTCGGGCTGGTATAATGATCACGGGCTGGTATAATGATCACGGGTTGGTATAATGATCACGGGTTGGTATAATGATCACGGGTTGGTATAATGATCACGGGCTGGTATAATGATCTTGGGCTGGTATAATGATCTATTGCTGCTGTAATGATCTATTGCTGCTATAATGATCTCGGGCTGGTAAAATGGTCTCGGGCTGGTATAATGGTCTCGGGTTGGTATAATGGTCACGGGTTGGTATAATGATCTCGGGCGGGTATAATGATCTCGGGCGGGTATAATGATCACGGGCTGGTATAATGATCACGGGTTGGTGTAATGATCTCGGGCTGGTATAATGATCTTGGGCTGGTATAATGATCTCGGGCTGGTATAATGATCTTGGGCTGGTATAATGATCTCGGGCTGGTATAATGATCACGGGTTGGTATAATGATCACGGGCTGGTGTAATGATCTTGGGCTGGTATAATGATCTATTGTTGGTATAATGATCTATTGCTGCTATAATGATCTCGGGCTGGTAAAATGGTCTCGGGCGGGTATAATAGTCTTCGGGTCGGTATAATGATCACGGGTTGGTATAATGATCTCGGGCTGGTATAATGATCTCGGCTTGGTATAATGATCACGGGCTGGTATAATGATCACGGGTTGGTATCATGATCTCGGGCTGGTATAATGATCACGGGTTGATATAATGATCACGGGTTGGTATAATGATCACGGGTTGGTATAATGATCACGGGTTGGTATAATGATCACGGGATGGTATAATGATCTCGGACTGGTATAATGATCTCGGGCTGGTATAATGATCTCGGACTGATATAATGGTCTCAGGTTGGTAAAATGATCTCGGGCTGGTATAATGATCACGGGTTGGTATAATGATCTCAGGCTGGTATAATGATCACGGGTTAGTGTAATGATCACGGGTTGGTATAATGATCTCGGGCTGGTATAATGATCTTGAACTGGTATAATGATCTCGGGCTGGTATAATGATCTCGGGCTGGTATAATGGCCTCGGGTTGGTATAATGATCACGGGTTGGTATAATGGTCTCGGGCTGGTATAATGATCACGGGCTGGTATAATGATCACGGGTTGGTATAATGATCTCGGGCTGATATAATGATCTCGGGCTGGTATAATGGTCTCGGGCTGTTATAATGATCTCGGGCTGGTATAATGATCACGGGTTGGTATAATGATCTCGGGCTGGTATAATTGTCTCGGGCTGGCATAATGATCTCGGGCTTGTATAATGATCTCGGCCTGGTATAATATCTAGGGCTGGTATAATGGTCTCGGGCTGGTATAATGATCTCGGGCTGGTATAATGATCACGGGTTGGTATAATGATCATGGGCTGGTATAATCATCTCGGGCTGGTATAATGATCTCGGGCTGGTATAATGATCACGGGCTGGTATAATGATCACGGGCTGGTATAATGATCACGGGTTGGTATAATGATCACGGGCTGGTATAATGATCTTGGGCTGGTATAATGATCTATTGCTGCTATAATTGTCTATTGCTGCTATAATGATCTCGGGCTGGTGAAATGGTCTCGGGCTGGTATAATGGTCTCGGGTTGGTATAATGATCTCGGGTTGGTATAATGATCTCGGGCTGGTATAATGATCTCGGGCTGGTATAATGATCTCGGGCGGGTATAATGATCTCGGGCTGGTATAATGATCACGGGTTGGTGTAATGATCTCGGGCTGGTATAATGATCTCGGGCGGGTATAATGATCTCGGGCTGGTATAATGATCACGGGTTGGTGTAATGATCTCGGGCTGGTATAATGATCTCGGGCTGGTATAATGATCACGGGCTGGTATAATGATCTATTGCTGCTATAATGATCTATTGCTGCTATAATGATCTCGGGCTGGTAAAATGGTCTCGGGCTGGTATAATAGTCTCGAGTCGGTATAATGATCACGGGTTGGTATAATGATCTCGGGCTGGTATAATGATCTCGGGTTGGTATAATGATCACGGGCTGGTATAATGATCACGGGTTGGTATAATGATCTCGGGCTGGTATAATGATCACGGGTTGATATAATGATCACGGGTTGGTATAATGATCACGGGTTGGTATAATGATCACGGGTTGGTATAATGATCACGGGTTGGTATAATGATCTCGGACTGGTATAATGATCTCGGGCTGGTATAATGATCTCGGACTGATATAATGGTCTCAGGTTGGTATAATGATCTCGGGCTGGTATAATGATCTCGGGCTGGTATAATGATCTCGGGCTGGTATAATGATCTCGGGCTGGTATAATGATCTCGGGCTGGTATAATGATCTCGGGCTGGTATAATGATCTTGGGCTGGTATAATGATCTTGAACTGGTATAATGATCTCGGGCTGGTATAATGATCTCGGGCTGGTATAATGGCCTCGGGCTGGTATAATGATCACGGGCTGGTATAATGATCTTGGGCTGGTATAATGGTCTCGGGCTGGTATAATGATCACGGGTTGGTATAATGATCACGGGTTGGTATAATGATCTCGGACTGGTATAATGATCTCGGGCTGGTATAATGATCTCGGACTGATATAATGGTCTCAGGTTGGTATAATGAACTCGGGCTGGTATAATGATCTCGGGCTGGTATAATGATCTCGGGCTGGTATAATCATCTCGGGCTGGTATAATGATCTCGGGCTGGTATAATGATCTCGGGCTGGTATAATGATCTCGGGCTGGTATAATGATCTCGGACTGGTATAATGATCTCGGGCTGGTATAATGATCTCGGACTGGTATAATGATCTCGGGCTGGTATAATGATCTCGGACTGGTATAATGATCTCGGGCTGGTATAATGATCTCGGACTGATATAATGGTCTCAGGTTGGTATAATGAACTCGGGCTGGTATAATGATCTCGGGCTGGTATAATGATCTCGGGCTGGTATAATCATCTCGGGCTGGTATAATGATCTCGGGCTGGTATAATGATCTCGTGCTGGTATAATGATCTCGGGCTGGTATAATGATCTCGGGCTGGTATAATGATCTCGGGCTGGTATAATGATCTTGAACTGGTATAATGATCTCGGACTGATATAATGGTCTCAGGTTGGTATAATGATCTCGGGCTGGTATAATGATCTCGGGCTGGTATAATGATCTCGGGCTGGTATAATGATCTCGGGCTGGTATAATGATCTCGGGCTGGTATAATGATCTTGGGCTGGTATAATGATCTTGAACTGGTATAATGATCTCGGGCTGGTATAATGATCTCGGGCTGGTATAATGGCCTCGGGCTGGTATAATGATCACGGGCTGGTATAATGATCTTGGGCTGGTATAATGGTCTCGGGCTGGTATAATGATCACGGGTTGGTATAATGATCACGGGTTGGTATAATGATCTCGGACTGGTATAATGATCTCGGGCTGGTATAATGATCTCGGACTGATATAATGGTCTCAGGTTGGTATAATGAACTCGGGCTGGTATAATGATCTCGGGCTGGTATAATGATCTCGGGCTGGTATAATCATCTCGGGCTGGTATAATGATCTCGGGCTGGTATAATGATCTCCGGCTGGTATAATGATCTCGGGCTGGTATAATGATCACAGGTTGGTATAATGATCTCGGGCTGGTATAATGATCTTGGGCTGGTATAATGATCTTGAACTGGTATAATGATCTCGGGCTGGTATAATGATCTCGGGCTGGTATAATGGCCTCGGGCTGGTATAATGATCACGGGCTGGTATAATGATCTCGGGCTGGTATAATGGTCTCGGGCTGGTATAATGATCACGGGTTGGTATAATGATCTCGGGCTGGTATAATGATCTCGTGCTGGTATAATGATCTCGGGCTGGTATAATGATCTCGGGCTGGTATAATTATCTCGGGCTGGTATAATGATCTTGAACTGGTATAATGATCTCGGGCTGGTATAATGATCTCGGGCTGGTATAATGATCTCGTGCTGGTATAATGATCTCGGGCTGGTATAATGATCTCGTGCTGGTATAATGATCTCGGGCTGGTATAATGATCTCGGGCTGGTATAATGGCCTCGGGCTGGTATAATGATCTCGTGCTGGTATAATGGTCTCGGGCTGGTATAATGATCACGGGTTGGTATAATGATCTCGGGCTGGTATAATGATCTCGTGCTGGTATAATGGCCTCGGGCTGGTATAACGATCACGGGCTGGTATAATGATCACGGGTTGGTATAATGATCACGGGTTGGTATAATGATCTCGGGTTGGTATAATGATCTCGGGCTGGTATAATGATCACGGGTTGGTATCATGATATATTGCTGGTATAATGATCTCAGGTTGGTATAATGATCTCGGGTTGGTGTAATGATCATGGGTTGGTATAATGATCACGGGTTGGTATAATGGTCTCGGGCTGGTATAATGGTCTCGGGTTGGTATAATGATCTCGGGCTGGTATAATGATCTCGGGCTGGTATAATGATCTCGGGCTGGTATAATGATCTCGGGCTGGTATAATGATCTCGGGCTGATATAATGATCACGGGTTGGTATAATGATCACGGGCTGGTATAATGATCTCATGCTGGTAAGATGATCTATTGCTGCTGTAATGATCTCGGGCTGGTATAATGGTCTCGGGCTGATATAATGATCACGGGCTGGTATAATATCTAGGGCTGGTATAATGGTTTCGGGCTGGTATAATGATCACGGGCTGGTATAATGATCTTGGGCTGGTATAATGATCTATTGCTGCTATAATGATCTATTGCTGCTATAATGATCTCGGGCTGGTAAAATGGTCTCGGGCTGGTATAATAGTCTCGAGTCGGTATAATGATCACGGGTTGGTATAATGATCTCGGGCTGGTATAATGATCTCGGGTTGGTATAATGATCACGGGCTGGTATAATGATCACGGGTTGGTATAATGATCTCGGGCTGGTATAATGATCACGGGTTGATATAATGATCACGGGTTGGTATAATGATCACGGGTTGGTATAATGATCACGGGTTGGTATAATGATCACGGGTTGGTATAATGATCTCGGACTGGTATAATGATCTCGGGCTGGTATAATGATCTCGGACTGATATAATGGTCTCAGGTTGGTATAATGATCTCGGGCTGGTATAATGATCTCGGGCTGGTATAATGATCTCGGGCTGGTATAATGATCTCGGGCTGGTATAATGATCTCGGGCTGGTATAATGATCTCGGGCTGGTATAATGATCTTGGGCTTCTATAATGATCTTGAACTGGTATAATGATCTCGGGCTGGTATAATGATCTCGGGCTGGTATAATGGCCTCGGGCTGGTATAATGATCACGGGCTGGTATAATGATCTTTAGCTGGTATAATGGTCTCGGGCTGGTATAATGATCACGGGTTGGTATAATGATCACGGGTTGGTATAATGATCTCGGACTGGTATAATGATCTCGGGCTGGTATAATGATCTCGGACTGATATAATGGTCTCAGGTTGGTATAATGAACTCGGGCTGGTATAATGATCTCGGGCTGGTATAATGATCTCGGGCTGGTATAATCATCTCGGGCTGGTATAATGATCTCGGGCTGGTATAATGATCTCGGGCTGGTATAATGATCTCGGGCCGGTATAATGATCACAGGTTGGTATAATGATCTCTGGCTGGTATAATGATCTTGGGCTGGTATAATGATCTTGAACTGGTATAATGATCTCGGGCTGGTATAATGATCTCGGGCTGGTATAATGGCCTCGGGCTGGTATAATGATCACGGGCTGGTATAATGATCTCGGGCTGGTATAATGATCTCGTGCTGGTATAATGATCTCGGGCTGGTATAATGATCTCGGGCTGGTATAATGATCTCGGGCTGGTATAATGATCTTGAACTGGTATAATGATCTCGGGCTGGTATAATGATCTCGGGCTGGTATAATGATCTCGTGCTGGTATAATGATCTCGGGCTGGTATAATGATCTCGTGCTGGTATAATGATCTCGGGCTGGTATAATGATCTCGGGCTGGTATAATGGCCTCGGGCTGGTATAATGATCTCGTGCTGGTATAATGGTCTCGGGCTGGTATAATGATCACGGGTTGGTATAATGATCTCGGGCTGGTATAATGATCTCGTGCTGGTATAATGGCCTCGGGCTGGTATAATGATCACGGGCTGGTATAATGATCACGGGTTGGTATAATGATCACGGGTTGGTATAATGATCTCGGGCTGGTATAATGATCTCGGGCTGGTATAATGATCTCGGGCTGGTATAATGATCTCGGGCTGGTATAATGATCTCGGGCTGGTATAATGATCTCGGGCTGGTATAATGATCTTGGGCTGGTATAATGATCTTGAACTGGTATAATGATCTCGGGCTGGTATAATGATCTCGGGCTGGTATAATGGCCTCGGGCTGGTATAATGATCACGGGCTGGTATAATGATCTTGGGCTGGTATAATGTTCTCGGGCTGGTATAATGATTACGGGTTGGTATAATGATCACGGGTTGGTATAATGATCTCGGACTGGTATAATGATCTCGGGCTGGTATAATGATCTCGGACTGATATAATGGTCTCAGGTTGGTATAATGAACTCGGGCTGGTATAATGATCTCGGGCTGGTATAATGATCTCGGGCTGGTATAATCATCTCGGGCTGGTATAATGATCTCGGGCTGGTATAATGATCTCGGGCTGGTGTAATGATATCGGGCTGGTATAATGATCACAGGTTGGTATAATGATCTCGGGCTGGTATAATGATCTTGGGCTGGTATAATGATCTTGAACTGGTATAATGATCTCGGGCTGGTATAATGATCTCGGGCTGGTATAATGGCCTCGGGCTGGTATAATGATCACGGGCTGGTATAATGATCTCGGGCTGGTATAATGGTCTCGGGCTGGTATAATGATCACGGGTTGGTATAATGATCTCGGGCTGGTATAATGATCTCGTGCTGGTATAATGATCTCGGGCTGGTATAATGATCTCGGGCTGGTATAATGATCTCGGGCTGGTATAATGATCTTGAACTGGTATAATGATCTCGGGCTGGTATAATGATCTCGGGCTGGTATAATGATCTCGTGCTGGTATAATGATCTCGGGCTGGTATAATGATCTCGTGCTGGTATAATGATCTCGGGCTGGTATAATGATCTCGGGCTGATATAATGGCCTCGGGCTGGTATAATGATCTCGTGCTGGTATAATGGTCTCGGGCTGGTATAATGATCACGGGTTGGTATAATGATCTCGGGCTGGTATAATGATCTCGTGCTGGTATAATGGCCTCGGGCTGGTATAATGATCACGGGCTGGTATAATGATCACGGGTTGGTATAATGATCACGGGTTGGTATAATGATCTCGGGTTGGTATAATGATCTCGGGCTGGTATAATGATCACGGGTTGGTATCATGATATATTGCTGGTATAATGATCTCAGGTTGGTATAATGATCTCGGGTTGGTGTAATGATCATGGGTTGGTATAATGATCACGGGTTGGTATAATGGTCTCGGGCTGGTATAATGGTCTCGGGCTGGTATAATGATCTCGGGCTGATATAATGATCACGGGTTGGTATAATGATCACGGGCTGGTATAATGATCTCATGCTGGTATGATGATCTATTGCTGCTATAATGATCTCGGGCTGGTATAATGGTCTCGGGCTGGTATAATGATCACGGGCTGGTATAATATCTAGGGCTGGTATAATGGTTTCGGGCTGGTATAATGATCTCGGGCTGGTATAATGATCTCGGGCTGGTATAATGATCTCAGACTGGTATAATGATCTCGGGCTGGTATAATGATCACGGGTTGGTATAATGATCACGGGCTGGTATAATGATCTTGGGCTGGTATAATGATCTATTGCTGCTATAATGATCTATTGCTGCTATAATGATCTCGGGCTGGTATAATGATCTCGGGCTGGTATTATGGTCTCGGGTTGGTATAATGATCACGGGTTGGTATAATGATCTCGGGATGGTATAATGATCACGGGCTGGTATAATGATCACGGGTTGGTATAATGATCACGGGTTGGTATAATGATCTCGGGTTGGTATAATGATCTCGGGCTGGTATAATGATCTCAGACTGGTATAATGATCTCGGGCTGGTATAATGATCACGGGTTGGTATAATGATCACGGGTTGGTATAATGATCACGGGCTGGTATAATGATCTTGGGCTGGTATAATGATCTATTGCTGCTATAATGATCTATTGCTGCTATAATGATCTCGGGCTGGTATAATGGTCTCGGGCTGGTATTATGGTATCGGGTTGGTATAATGATCACGGGTTGGTATAATGATCTCGGGCTGGTATAATGATCTCGGGCTGGTATAATGATCATGGGCTGGTATAATGATCACGGGTTGGTATAATGATCTCGGGCTGGTATAATGATCTCGTGCTGGTATAATGGTCTCGGGCTGGTATAATGATCACGGGCTGCTATAATGATCACGGGTTGGTATAATGATCTCGGGATGGTATAATGATCTCGGGCTGGTATAATGATCACGGGTTGGTATAATGATCTTGGGCTGGTATAATGATCTCGGGTTGGTATAATGATCACGGGTTGGTATAATGATCTCGGGTTGGTATAATGATCACGGGTTGGTATAATGATCACGGGTTGGTATAATGATCTCGGGCTGGTATAATGATCTCGCGCTGGTATAATGATCTCGGGCTGGTATAATGATATCGGGCTGGTATAATTCTCTAAATCTTGTATAATGATATCGGGCTGGTATAATTATCTGAGGCTGGTATGATAGTCCTCGGTGGTAAACTGATCTCTGCCTATTAAAATGATCTCGGGCTGGTATAATGGCCTCGGGCTTGTATAATGATGTCGGGTTCTTATAATCCTCTTAGGCTGATAAAATGGTCTCTGACTTGTATAATGGTCTCTGGCTGGTATAATTTTTAAAAAGTCAGAACTTTAAATAGTATTCTCTCTAAAAATTCTTTTTTTTCACAGGCAAGTGTTCATATATCTTAATATTTTCCACTTAAAAGGGAAAATCAAGATGAACTCACGGGCAAAAGAAAGTATAGGTACAGCAAGACGCAAGATATTTTAATCAACGAGTAATGAACAAGATTGAAACATAGTTACACCATGTCTCTAAAAGGAAACTTACTTTGTCTTTAAATTTCTAAACATTATCTGTTTATAATTCTGAAAAACACGGCTTTTTAAAAATCGTCGTTTTAGAATCTCCTTAACCAGGCGAGATAGGGGAGTTAAATATCGCTTTCAGGCTTGTTTCTTGACGTCCTACAGCAACGATGCCTCATTGATTTAAAGTCAAAGGAAGTACATTGTATCGATACCATCTTGTACTAACATAATTTCCATATGTCATAAACATTTTACCTTAAATACCAAGAATTTTTTCCCAAAATACCTTTTGAAATAGCTATTTCAGCACCCCATGTGTGCTTTAACAGATATAAAATAGTAAGTATCATACTCTCATTAATGAAATTGTGTATAAATCTTATCGCGATATATCCTCATCACAAACATTCAAAACCGAGTTTATCCGGCAGAAATATTTTGTGTTTGACTCTGTTGAAAAGAAGATGAACTTTCTTTTGCCCGTGACTTTAGTTTTTCATAATTTATGTAACTTAAATGAAAAAGAAATTTATTTTCTAAACTGATTAATGTCCTGGACCCTCTCTTAGCGCTAAGATAGTCGTAAATGCTATACATTAACATTAACTTACGATTATCTAAGCACTAAGATAACTTCGAAAATATGGGCCCTAGTATACAAATTTACGTCCAATTTTGTTTTGTAAACATTATTTCCGTTGCTACTGTAAGTGGTTAGCAGGTTGAAAACGTACACTGCGTGGTTAACGTTGTGACCGAGTGTTCAACAGGCGCTGTGATGATGATTGTTTCATGAAGAAGATATCCGTGAGCTATACTTTTATTTTCTTACATTGTTTATATCAACATTGTGATTCTTCATGAAGGGACATTCGCGACAAATGGACAACAATACCTATGTGGTTCACAAACTAATAATTGGACATAAATTGCAACATATGAGAACAGTGATACCACGGATTTTCAACATTCTTGAATGCATTAAGTTCACGGATAAAAAGGAGTAAAGAATGTACAGTGTCTTGTTCAAACACGGATCTTCTGTAGGGGTGTGCTTACTCTGCGGAAAGTCGTAAGTTCTTATTTTGTACCTACCTATATGACATCTCTATAGTTGTCAACATGTTGAAGGTGTTGATAGTTACTAGTTGTATTATACAAAGAACAAGTTACAGAACACCTGGCTATGATTGAGTTACCGACATGTTACTCTCCGGTGGGTGGAGTTTCCGCAAACTACCAATGATTTGTTGATCTACAAAGTTTATTTATACTTATTACAATTACATCTACTTGGGAAACAATTCATTTACTTGGCTATTAATGAGAAAATATGCAACATGATAGACCCTGTAAAAAAATGATCAAGCCTTGAGAAATCTATAATAAATGCAGGCATAGATCCAGGCTATAGGTCAGATCATTCAATACACTGGTTTACTTTAAAATGCAATGACTTAGAAAAGGCATGTGAATTTTGGAAATTACGAGATCAAACCTATGCTGCCAACGTTTAAGCAATAAGCAAGTACACAACCAAACAGTATTGAATTAATGGTAACGATGGATGACGAACAATCTTACACGATTAATGAGCAATTGTTATTTGAAACAATTCCCCTTATGATAAGGGTTTACACACTAAAATACTCCTCGGACATGAACAAGAAAAGAAATAATAGGGGGAAAACGTGTGGGTAATATCAGTGATTTGGAAACAAAAACAGATCACTCTGAAAATGAATAAATTAAAGAAACAATTATTACCAGAGATACAACAAGCAAAGACAGAATTAGAAGAAATACATAAATACAAAACTCAAGGTATTATCATGAGATCTAAAGTTAATTGGTATGAACAAGCAGAAAATCCAAGTAATTGTTTTTTCACTGGAACATTTTCTAAGAAAAAAAGCAATTACAATCGTAACAGGTAAGAACATTTTGATAAATAAATAAAAAAGCTTTTTACAAAAAAAGGTTAACATACATGTATTTGAGCTTTTAAAAGACGCTAAATCCAAAAACGTAAGGATTTCCAAAAACAAAGTTTAGAAGGAAAGTAAACATATGACGAAATCCTACACTTAATTGTTAAAAAGTGGGAAAAGCCCGGGTTCATCTACATTCGCAAGTGAGTTTTACAGATCTTCTCCTCAAATCGTTAAACTAGGCTTGTTGAAATGGTGAATTATCAATACGTTCAAAGCAATGTCTTATTACATGTAAAGCGCAAAAGAATAAACATAAGCAATACCTGTCACATTGGAGACAAACATCACTTTTACACATGTCGTACACAATCGGTGCAGCAACATGGGCAAATAGGATTAAAACTGTACTGCCATCAATTATTTACGAAGATCAGAAAGAATTCCTTGCTAACAGATATATTGGATATTGTATATTGAAGAAAAAACGTAGACTGAGACTTAATTGAAAAGGTTTGAGGTTTCTTTAATTTTGGAGAATCTATAAGGACATGGATAAAACACTCTATTGTAATATAACATCATCAGTTTTAGTGAATGGATTTGGGTCTAATTTATACATAACATTACTAGAGGCTCTATACAAGGGGACCCGCTTTTGTCATATATCTGTAATTTATGCGCTGAAATTGTATGGCAATGATTTGAAATAATCCACAAGTATAGGGCATATACATTGGAAATACGGAATATCTGGTGATGAAACTGATTTTACTGTTGTCGATATTATATTTACCCACAACGTGGTTGAAATGATAGAAAGAAGCTATAAAGATAAAAGAACAGGAAGATTTTCTGGATAACAATTTCTTTAATGTGAAAATAATGTGATAGACTTTAAAAAATAAAAAGACAATTGCAAATGTGACCATTTCGAAACCTTACACACCTCCCACCAAACCCACCACGTGCTTCCTTTGTATGGCACAGTAAACCGGCTAAGATTAAACGTGATATCGAAGATTAAACGTGATATCGAAGATTAAGCGTGATATCATAAAACAAAAATTATGAAGATGGTGGTTTAAGCCTGCCCAACACAAAACGGACCATTAATGTTCAAAACACTGCATGGTTTAAGAGAATACTTTTAAATGACTCAATATTGGCTGCTCTCTTGTAATTTAATATATCACAAAGTAGGCAGGATATTCTCCTAAACAGGGAAACATTTATAAAGCAAAGAGACATAAATGAATAAATACAATTTTTGAAAGATGTTCTTTTAGCGTGGGACTCGTATAATACAAATAAACGGTGGTTAGGTGCAGTGACATTCCATCGCAGTGTTCATGGTATAATGAACAGATTTTCTAAAAACCGTATTACACACATTACGCCAAATAATATAACCTTTGTTAATGACTTGATTGATAATGATGGAGCAACATATATACATATAAACAGATTTCAAGAAAAGCATAGAGACTGCTTAAAAACTAACTTCTTAGAATATGCAGGCCTATTAAGATCAGTATACAGTATTTTAAAACGTACAACATTTACTTTGGAGAAAGGCTAGTACGGTTATTTATTCCTTACAAGGCACTCTTACAAAACTCTTACACAATAAGAAGTTTGTAGGACATACTACGACATACCTAGTCACATCTTAGACCCTGCTTTACTTAACTATACATGAAATGGGAAACCTTTTCATCTTTTTTATGACTGTCCGAAATCAGAAAGCATTTGAAACCATTGTTTTTATTCCGATTAAAACAAGATATCACATTAGATGTTAATAAGAAAACAACATATTTGAATGTTCCGAAGAAAGGAAGGATGTCCTCAACCTCATTGTAGCTGTTACAATTTCAAAATAAAGTCACACACATGAAACGCCTAGTTTTGATATGATAACGTGATAACGATCTCTGTTTAGTGGAAGGACTTCCAAATATTTCTGTGTCAAAATGATATGGGAGAAATCGCTTGTCAAAGGATGTTAATTATTCATTTAACATCCATAAATTGCTATATAACTAAGACTACCTGGGCAGAACTGAAATTCTCTCTAACCCATCCGGCGACATCCATCAATTCCAAACCTACATGTTCGTCCATAACATTCAAACTCGTAATGAAGTAGGCACCTATCTAACAAGTATTAACATTTCATCAAATCTTTTTCGTGTTTTTCACCGTTTTTCTAATGCCATTTTATGGCGAGAACAGGAAGACACAAACCCTTTAAATCCAACAATGTAAAACAATAAATGGTGTGAGAAGAATAAAGAGCAATAATAATATTGACAGTCTGGACATATTTAAATGATTCCATTAATTTTAATTTGCTCCCATTGCTTATGGAGGTGAAGTGAGGCAATGTACAACATACTCGTAGGGCTTAATACTTGATAACTCAGAAACCTAAAGGCAAACTTACTTACGAAGAGATATAGGAAGCTGTTAAACATTTTAAAAAGTCCGGGATCTGACGGTTTCACCATGTAATGAGCGTAAGAGTCATTTTGCCTGAGTTCTCGTCCATGAAATGCGTATTCTGAGCCTTGTTGAAACATATCAATATTCACCCATACTATCAACGTTCATGCGACACTGATCTTAGAAAAATGTCATTAAAAGGGGAATAGACTGCAGTACGTAGTTTTGACATTGTTTATTTGTAATATGAGTCAATTTTGAAAAGTGTAAAGTTCATGTCCAAGCTATTTGCTGAAAAATATTAGGTATTGCTACTCTATCAGATTTTTCAAAATAATAAAGACATATTTCCTCTACCCACTAACTTTATTTTATCCAAAAAATATGTTAATAAATTAATATTTTGTAGCATTATTGAAATGATAAATAAAATAATAATTCCAATTTTTTAATGTTCTCATACAACTTAATAGGTAAACCAACCTGAACACAATAACCAAAATAAAATTAAAATTATTTTTTTAACTTTTTATAAAGGTTTTCGTCTTTCCCAATGTTTTATGTCAGTTTTGTTAACATGATGAATAATATGGAAAATGATTGCTCCCTTGATGCCAACAATGATGCGACTTCCTGTCATGGGCCCCTTGTACCTGCTTTGCAATTGGATGGCAGTGTGACTACACTGTTAGAAGTTTGGGTAAAACAATTGTTACATTTGAGGAGAATTCTTTTGGTAACACTTTTAAAAAATGAAGTAACAGTTTTGAGATTTTGTGATATGTCAACACAAAATTGTCCTCAAATGAAATTTTATATACTGCTTCGGTTTTAAACAAGTTAGATTTTGACGATTTCTAATCACCTGCTAACAAACGCATGAATTTCAAACATTATCATTGTAAATAGATATATTGTAAATCGGTAACAGATTGGACATAACTGGTGACAGTTCTTATCACTGCTTATTATTCAAACTGGGGCCAAGTTCTTTTTAATAAACGAATGTTTCTCTACTTATATCTTCCTTTGATATTGACGTAATTGTTCTAATGTATTTATGGGTACATTGTGTAAGCAATGAGTATATTGGACGCTAAACGTTTTAAATAACAGTTTTGACATAAAATGTCAAAGGGTTACCAATTATTTTCATAATTATACCCAGGTGTGTGTTTATGTAGTATATTGTACACTGTATTATCTTAATTAGATGTGTGTTTATGTAGTATATTGTACACTGTATTATCTTAATTAGCTGTGTGTTTATGTAGTGTATTGTACACTGTATTTTCTTAATTAGCTGTGTGTTTATGTAGTATATTGTACACTGTATTATCTTAATTAGCTGTGTATATAATGAGTATTTCCTGATGTATCTCAAATACAGTAATGCATATATAATGAGTATTTCCTGATGTAATTATCGAGGAACGTCATCACGATATATATATATATATATATATATATATATATCACTCAATCATAATGTTCATGTAAATACAGTGTCGATTTTCCAATATGTTACTGTCCTGTCTAAACGTTTACCGGCAAAGGCCACAAATGTTATTTGAAAAACAACTAAGATTTTGTTATTGGAAATATTTGTAGTTCGTTTAGTTTTAACATAGCCTATTTTAAGGAAGATGCAACACACAATTGTAGTTCAGCAGTTGATTAAAATATAGCAAATAATAGACTTCTGATAATGTTTCTGCTGTGTTCAGGTACTGTTGAAATATGTAACGTCATATTTTGTGCAGTTTTTCCTATTTTGAAGCTTCTACCCGAATATATATGCAAGTTTCACTATACAAATCTGACTAGTAAAATGATATTTTTTAATTTTAAAAAAACGTCTTAGAATATTGGTAAAAGAACTGACATGATGCCAACCAATTATCACTGTTATCGTTAATTGAACATTAATTAAGCAAGATTAAGCGTGCACACATGTTCACACGTTTAAAGATTTATTTTGTTATCTTTTACCATAAAAACCCTTTTTTTGAAATTTCTCTCCTTGAAATTTACACTTTTTAAAACATTTACTCATATATATGTATGTGGTTTTAAACATTGAGCTGAGAAATACTCCTTGTAAAAATTGCCATATTGACGGGCAAATAACTTTAGTTCTGGAACAAAATTTAGATTTCCGGCTTGACAATCTGTTTTATTTATTCCTAATAAATGAGCCACAACACTTAACTATTTCTTTTTTTTCAAAGGTGATTATCGTCAAAACTTTGAAATTGTACTTTTTTGTAAATGTTTTAAATGTTTCTTTTTATAGGAAAAAACGGTAAATCTGGTTACACACGCTTAATGAAGTCGTTACTGATGAACACAAACAAGTGTCCAAAGAACCGAAGTAATAACGATACGGCTTCACAAGCCGCGTCTTGAAGATGTATATACTTTATTCGGAGCTTAACGTTTTTCATTGTTTGAAATGAATTCGTACGATATTTTTAAGAGACTTAAATTTGAAAAATTGACTGATACAAACCAGTGATCTACAATAATCAGTTTTTTTTTATAAATTCATCTTCTCTTACTCGACAAAGAAATGAAAATGATTTACCTTTTCCCAAGACTATATTCAGTGGTAAGATCATGCAGCAACGCGCTGTCACCTCGCCCCCGGTATGATTCACCCTGCCCTGCGCTGAACTAATGTACAATCGATCTCCAAATATGGATGTGAATGTCACTGTTAGCAGATAAGGGGCTCAACTTCCTATAGTGTTGATTTACAGGCACTATTAATTGTTTGACGCTGTGTACTTTGCACCGTGCACAGTTATAAAACCATGGGACAGAGTTAACTCGTGAGCATTTAGGAGAACTAAACAAGCTTTATTCGTTTTCATATTCAACGTCCTCGTTATGATAAACATACTATTTGCAGAAAATCAGGGGACATTTACAGAGGTCATTAGAATTGTTGAAACTCGGTGGTCAGCTACATTAGATAAAGTAAAGTAAGATAAGCCATAGCTTGTTATTAACGTTGAAATAACAATAATTAAACAATAACATTGAGGGACTTGTTAATTTCCAACATTTATAAAAGAACAGTTCAAAAAGCTTTTGTGTTGGTTCTGAATATATCGAGGTGGTAATATGTTAATATTATTCGTATCGTATCTTGCGGTCTTTCTATCGTCACTGAATATCCATGAGCTAGCCATCACGAGACGTTTCGCGGGGAAAGGGCTCTCGAGATTCATAACATTTCATTTAAAGCTTGAAATAGCCTTGGCCAGGTATGATTCGTGCTTCAATGTCAGCTTGTTCTTGTGACTGATAGGAGGTATCACTCAGGCAAGCTGGAGCAATGAAACATTAGAGGAGCTTTACATTTTACTGTCTCCAAGTGAGACAAGACCCAGTCAAAGCTTTTGCTGGGTGACCTTCAAAGTTATCAAACATAACTGCAAAATGGCTTCTTTATACAATATCGAATACGAGGGGGGAATTGTTTTATTAAATTAAAATTGTTCTCAGAGGGAGCTTGCCCATGTTTGAATTGGTTTTCGTAATATGAAATACTGCCAAAATCTAAAAACAGTTTAGTTTCATATCATATGATACACCATTGAATAAAAGGAAGATTTAATTGACTTTTGTGACAATAATTCATAATAATTGTAAACAATAATTCACAAATGTCATGTTTTATGCACAGTTTATTTTCCGTAGCGAATGAAATAATTCTATAATCAACCACAACAGTAGATTAAAGGCGCTGAAACATGTATTTTGCAAATTTCATTTTTGCAACTTTCCCATTTATAATGATAGTTCATGTCATTTATATTTACTTTAAAGGGTAAAACGTCTTATTACACAAATCAATTATCCGTACTGGTAATAATTGCATGGCGGCCATTATATTGTGAACACATGTTATTATTTCCAGTGACAAAAACGATTCCCATGGCTTTACGGAACCATGTACACTTATTTTTTAATGTGTTTTACTTTTCGTGACAATATTTTTCAAATACATTTCATCGACTTATTTGAGCGAAAAAACGTGCTGCAGGGCCTTTAACTATATTATGTGTTTTTTATGTATGTTCATGTTTAGTTTACATGTTCTTGGTTATTTGGTGCAGTGCTATTTACTATTACAAACGTTAAATGTGTATATCATTCCGTTCGATAAGTAATAAATCACGAAATAAAATTAGTTTAAATATAGTTCCTTCTGTCGAATGGTACAAGCATTGTAGAGTAATAGTTCGCAGAGTGCCATCTTTAGGACTGGTGTTGTGTCAATTTGGAACCAAATTTTAAGGTAAATTAACTAAAGGTTATTTCAACTTGCTCAGGTATCTAGACATGTTTTATTTAAACCTCTATTTTGCTTGTTTGTTTTACTGACATCTTTGTTATGTAAAATTTTCTTCATGATAAATGTATACTTTAAAAATGCAATATTCAAAATTGAAATTCAATTTATAGAGAAACATAAGGGTGCGTCAAACTTGATCGCTTACAAACCACCGCTGCCAGCAAACTAAGTATGTTCTACACTCTACAGAATCAGTCCTATAAAAACTAAGTAAGTTCTACACTCTACAGAATCAGTCCTATATTAACTAAGTATGTTCTACACTCTACAGAATCAGTCCTATATTAACTAAGTATGTTCTACACTCTACAGAATCAGTCCTATAAAACTAAGAATGTTCTACACTCTACAGAATCAGTCCTATAAAAACTAAGTATGTTCTACACTCTACAGAATCAGTCCTATAAAAACTAAGTATGTTCTACACTCTGCAGAATCAGTCCTATATTAACTAAGTATGTTCTACACTCTACAGAATCAGTCCTAAAAAAACTAAGTATGTTCTCCACTCTACAGAATTAGTCCTATATTAACTAAGTATGTTCTACACTCTACAGAATCAGTCCTATATTAACTAAGTATGTTCTCCACTCTACAGAATCAGTCCTATATTAACTAAGTATGTTCTCCACTCTACAGAATCAGTCCTATATTAACTAAGTATGTTCTACACTCTACATAATCAGTCCTATATTAACTAAATATGTTCTACGCTCTACAGAATCAATCCTATAAAAACTAAGTATGTTCCAGACTCTACAGAATCAGTCCTATAAAAACTAAATATGTTCCAGACTCTACAGAATCAGTCCTATAAAAACTAAGTATGTTCTACACTCTGCATAATCAGTCCTATAAAAACTAAGTTTGTTCTACGCTCTACAGAATCAGTCCTATAAAAACTAAGTATGTTCTACGCTCTACAGAATCAGTCCTATAAAAACTAAGTATGTTCTACACTCTACAGAATCAGTCCTATAAAAACTAAGTATGTTCTACACTCTACAGAATCAGTCCTATAAAAACTAAGTATGTTCTACACTCTACAGAATCAGTCCTATAAAAACTAAGTATGTTCTACGCTCTACAGAATCAGTCCTATAAAAACTAAGTATGTTCTACACTTTACAGAGTCAGTCCTATAAAAACTAAGTATGTTCTACACTCTACAGAATCAGTCCTATAAAAACTAAGTATGTTCTACACTCTACAGAATCAGTCCTATAAAAACTAAGTATGTTCTAACTCTACAGAATCAGTCCTATAAAAACTAAGTATGTTCTACACTCTACAGAATCAGTCCTATAAAAACTAAGTATGTTCTACACTCTACAGAATCAGTCCTATTAAAACTAAGTATGTTCTACGCTCTACAGAATCAGTCCTATAAAAACTAAGTATGTTCTACACTCTACAGAATCAGTCCTATAAAAACTAAGTATGTTCTACACTCTGCAGAATCAGTCCTATGTTAACTAAGTATGTTCTACACTCTACAGAATCAGTCCTATATTAACTAAGTATGTTCTCCACTCTACAGAATTAGTCCTATATTAACTAAGTATGTTCCAGACTCTACAGAATCAGTCCTATAAAACTAAATATGTTCCAGACTCTATAGAATCAGTCCTATAAAAACTAAGTATGTTCTACACTCTGCAGAATCAGTCCTATACAAACTAAGTATGTTCTACGCTCTACAGAATCAGTCCTATAAAAACTAAGTATGTTCTACACTCTACAGAATCAGTCCTATAAAAACTAAGTATGTTCTACGCTCTACAGAATCAGTCCTATAAAAACTAAGTATGTTCTACACTTTACAGAATCAGTCCTATAAAAACTAAGTATGTTCTACACTCTACAGAATCAGTCCTATAAAAACTAAGTATGTTCTACACTCTACAGAATCAGTCCTATAAAAACTAAGTATGTTCTAACTCTACAGAATCAGTCCTATAAAAACTAAGTATGTTCTACACTCTACAGAATCAGTCCTATATTAGCTAAGTATGTTCTACACTCTACAGAATCAGTCCTATATTAACTAAGTATGTTCTACACTCTACAGAATCAGTCCTATATTAGCTAAGTATGTTCTACACTCTACAGAATCAGTCCTATAAAAACTAAGTATGTTCTACGCTCTACAGAATCAGTCCTATATTAGCTAAGTATGTTCTACACTCTACAGAATCAGTCCTATAAAAACTAAGTATGTTCTACACTCTACAGAATCAGTCCTATATTAACTAAGTATGTTCTACACTCTACAGAATCAGTCCTATATTAACTAAGTATGTTCTACACTCTACAGAATCAGTCCTATATTAACTAAGTATGTTCTACACTCTACAGAATCAGGCCTATAAAAACTAAGTATGTTCTACACTCTACAGTATCAGTCCTATATTAACTAAGTATGTTCTACACTCTACAGAATCAGTCCTATATTAACTAAGTATGTTCTACACTCTACAGAATCAGTCCTATATTAACTAAATATGTTCTACGCTCTACAGAATCAGTCCTATAACAACTAAGTATGTTCCAGACTCTACAGAATCAGTCCTATAAAAACTAAATATGTTCCAGACTCTACAGAATCAGTCCTATAAAAACTAAGTATGTTCTACACTCTGCAGAATCAGTCCTATAAAAACTAAGTATGTTCTACGCTCTACAGAATCAGTCCTATAAAAACTAAGTATGTTCTACGCTCTACAGAATCAGTCCTATAAAAACTAAGTATGTTCTACACTCTACAGAATCAGTCCTATAAAAACTAAGTATGTTCTACACTCTACAGAATCAGTCCTATAAAAACTAAGTATGTTCTACACTCTACAGAATCAGTCCTATAAAAACTAAGTATGTTCTACACTCTACAGAATCAGTCCTATAAAATCTAAGTATGTTCTACACTCTACAGAATCAGTCCTATAAAAACTAAGTATGTTCTACACTCTACAGAATCAGTCCTATAAAAACTAAGTATGTTCTACACTCTACAGAATCAGTCCTATAAAAACTAAGTATGTTCTAACTCTACAGAATCAGTCCTATAAAAACTAAGTATGTTCTACACTCTACAGAATCAGTCCTATAAAAACTAAGTATGTTCTACACTCTACAGAATCAGTCCTATAAAAACTAAGTATGTTCTACGCTCTACAGAATCAGTCCTATAAAAACTAAGTATGTTCTACACTCTACAGAATCAGTCCTATAAAAACTAAGTATGTTCTACACTCTGCAGAATCAGTCCTATATTAACTAAGTATGTTCTACACTCTACAGAATCAGTCCTATATTAACTAAGTATGTTCTCCACTCTACAGAATTAGTCCTATATTAACTCAGTATGTTCCAGACTCTACAGAATCAGTCCTATAAAAACTAAATATGTTCCAGACTCTACAGAATCAGTCCTTTAAAAACTAAGTATGTTCTACACTCTGCAGAATCAGTCCTATAAAAACTAAGTATGTTCTACGCTCTACAGAATCAGTCCTATAAAAACTAAGTATGTTTTACGCTCTACAGAATCAGTCCTATAAAAACTAAGTATGTTATACACTCTACAGAATCAGTCCTATATTAACTAAGTATGTTCTACACTCTACAGAATCAGTCCTATAAAAACTAAGTATGTTCTACACTCTACAGAATCAGTCCTATATTAACTAAGTATGTTCTACACTCTACAGAATCAGTCCTATAAAAACTAAGTATGTTCTACACTCTACAGAATCAGTCCTATATTAACTAAGTATGTTCTACACTCTACAGAATCAGTCCTATATTAACTAAATATGTTCTACGCTCTACAGAATCAGTCCTATAAAAACTAAGTATGTTCTACACTCTACAGAATCAGTCCTATAAAAACTAAGTATGTTCTACACTCTACAGAATCAGTCCTATAAAAACTAAGTATGTTCTTCACTCTACAGAATCAGTCCTATATTAACTAAGTATGTTCTACACTCTACAGAATCAGTCCTATAAAAACTAAGTATGTTCTACACTCTACAGAATCAGTCCTATAAAAACTAAGTATGTTCTACACTCTACAGAATCAGTCCTATAAAAACTAAGTATGTTCTACACTCTACAGAATCAGTCCTATAAAAACTAAGTATGTTCTACGCTCTACAGAATCAGTCCTATAAAAACTAAGTATGTTCTACACTCTACAGAATCAGTCCTATAAAAACTAAGTATGTTCTACACTCTACAGAATCAGTCCTATAAAAACTAAGTATGTTCTACACTCTACAGAATCAGTCCTATAAAAACTAAGTATGTTCTAACTCTACAGAATCAGTCCTATAAAAACTAAGTATGTTCTACACTCTACAGAATCAGTCCTATAAAAACTAAGTATGTTCTACACTCTACAGAATCAGTCCTATAAAAACTAAGTATGTTCTACGCTCTACAGAATCAGTCCTATAAAAACTAAGTATGTTCTACACTCTACAGAATCAGTCCTATAAAAACTAAGTATGTTCTACACTCTGCAGAATCAGTCCTATATTAACTAAGTATGTTCTACACTCTACAGAATCAGTCCTATATTAACTAAGTATGTTCTCCACTCTACAGAATTAGTCCTATATTAAATAAGTATGTTCCAGACTCTACAGAATCAGTCCTATAAAAACTAAATATGTTCCAGACTCTACAGAATCAGTCCTATAAAAACTAAGTATGTTCTACACTCTGCAGAATCAGTCCTATAAAAACTAAGTATGTTCTACGCTCTACAGAATCAGTCCTATAAAAACTAAGTATATATGTTCTACCCTCTACAGAATCAGTCCTATATTAACTAAGTATGTTCTACACTCTACAGAATCAGTCCTATAAAAACTAAGTATGTTCTACACTCTACAGAATCAGTCCTATAAAAACTAAGTATATATGTTCTACCCTCTACAGAATCAGTCCTATATTAACTAAGTATGTTCTACACTCTACAGAATCAGTCCTATAAAAACTAAGTATGTTCTACACTCTACAGAATCAGTCCTATAAAAACTAAGTATGTTCTACACTCTACAGAATCAGTCCTATAAAAACTAAGTATGTTCTACACTCTACAGAATCAGTCCTATATTAACTAAATATGTTCTACGCTCTACAGAATCAGTCCTATAAAAACTAAGTATGTTCTACACTCTACAGAATCAGTCCTATAAAAACTAAGTATGTTCTACACTCTACAGAAACAGTCCTATAAAAACTAAGTATGTTCTACACTCTACAGAATCAGTCCTATAAAAACTAAGTATGTTCTACACTCTACAGAAACAGTCCTATAAAAACTAAGTATGTTCTACACTCTACAGAATCAGTCAACCACTGACATACTTAGTCAAGTTCCATCAACTTTCCTAGTAGTGTACATATTGTAGTTTATTTATTCATAAAGTATTCTGTGATATAATATTCTAGTCAAGTATTAAATTGTGATATGTTTAAATCAACAACTGTGAAAGATGTTTAATGAAACTGTGATACGAAATAAACTGAAATATGTTGAATACGCTATGTGATATTATGTTGTGCGAATGATAGCGTGACTGAATGTGATATGAATACACTATGTGATATTATCTTAAAGGATGCATGAAATGACATATGGTCCAAATCGGATTCATTAAAATGGGATGTCAATTTGACAATTGCTCGATTTTAAATTTCTGAAATCGGTCCATAAATTACTTATATACGGCTTTTTAAAAAACCGCCTGATTTAGCCCCGGCGACCAGAATGAAAGTCTGCGGGGGTGTGACCCGTGAAGGGATGACTTCTGTGACGTATGTGGAGGCATTTGATTTTCAGCGATAGTCACAATTCAACGTAATTTCGCAACATTTTGATTGTTAATTTCACAAAGATATCTTCAATAAACCAACTTAAATTTCCCATATATCGAATGTTTAGATATCCAACTAGGTAATTCCGCAGATGACAATTACACAATTATTACATAAACATGTCTTTTTGGCGATGTAATACACCTCATAAATTCATTTAGCGGCAGTGACAATTATCATTAATTAATTAACTAGACATCGGCGGAGAAGCTATCTAGCCGCCCCGTCTATCGCTTATCACAGTCACGCCTCAGTGAGCATTTTCAAAAGGTTTCGCCGAACAAATTGCGATAGTGTTAAAATGGGTGAATTAAAATCGTCTTAATTATCAATTGCAAGTCTATATTGTCTCGATTTTATGCTCAATTGATTCCGATATACAATATACGTAGAGGTAATCATCTGTCATTCTTGAGAAAAATGCATTTCATCTATCCTTTAAATTATGTGTGAATAAAACTGTGTGTGAAATAAACCATGGTATTATCTTAAAAGGTCTTTGACGTTATCTTTCCTGATATGAAAATGGAAACACATCACTTCAATTAGCATTAACCAGCAATAACCAGATATAAACATCTATGCAAAACGAGAATAATCAGTAACGTGGTATAGCTGCTTTAAAATACAACTCGACAGTCGTTACACGTGACCTGATGTGTTTACCATAGGCGAAATGAGGTGTAGACGACGTGAGAAAACTCAGTTTCACAATCATCTCTATATCTTTCCATATGCATCACGTCCTATGGCATTTACCCAGTGATTGTAGGCAAAACGAGAATAATCAGTAACGTGGCATAGCTGCTTAAAAATACAACTCGACAGTCGTGTCACGTGACCTGATGTGTTTGCCATAGGCGACATGAGGTATAGGCGACGTGAGAAAACTCACTTTGATAATCGTCTCTAAGTTTGTCTATATCTTTCCCAATATAAAGACGCATCACGTCATATAACATGTATCCAGAGACAGAAATACATTTCTAGTGTAGGCAAATCGAGAATAATCAGTAACGTGGCATAGCTGCTTTAAAATACGAGTACATATTTATGAAATACGAGTCTAATGCAATGACTAATCGTGATGTCACGTGATGTGTTTGTCCTAGGCGACATGGGGTGTAGGCGATATGAAAACATCTTATCATTCCCTTCAAAGGGATGATACTATTCTTTTGTAACAACACGACTTAAGCATGAACAACACAAGACTAGTTTTCTTTCAATTTATTCGTAGTGAAAATTACTTGATAGATTGGCGAAGATTCAATATCATACAGAAGCAATACCTCATTTCTAGAGTTATGATACAGACGAGTAACATAAAGATAGTTTCTTTCAAATGAACACAAACATTCACATTTAAAACTTATCATAAAATAAAGTCCTATTTTAATAAATACACGTTTCATAGACAAGTTTCTAGAGTCTTGTTATAAATAGTACGTTTTTGATTAAACGTAATTATTTATACTTACCTGTTGACTAGACCTACTTTGCCTTACCTCCTAAGGGTAATGCTATTTCAACCTTAATACAGACGAACTTGAAGAGTGGAGAAGGGGGGCGTAAAATCCCTTATCCAAGGGCCGGTAAGTCTAGGTGGTCTCGTGAGGTCACTACCTGTTCATATCACTCTCCGAAAGTCCCAAAGGCAAGACAGACCAAGTGGGGAGGATGGGAGGGCCTAGAGCGTAGGTCTAGTCAACAGGTAAGTATAAATAATTACGTTTAATCAAAAACGTACTATTATTTAAATACCTATCTGTTGACTAGACCTACTTTGCCTAGAATCCCACCGCAAGGAGGCGGGTCAGTAGATACATGGTAGTGACGAGACCAGCGACTAGCCCTGAGTGTAAGCTAACCTACGAGTCCTCCACCCTGTGGTGAGGACAAGGCACAGCCCGGGAGATACCATCTCTACCGCTAAGCGGATCGAAGAGACAACCCTGCCACTCAACTTCCGATCAACACACCGCCCCCAAACCCCAACAGGGAGGGGGGTGTTAAAGCGAAGTTAAAGAAAAAACCAACAGACACGAGAGCTAGTAATGTAAACCATGTTTATTTACAATAAGTCTCAAAAGCGTCTAAGAAGGATGACCCCTTCTTGGTCTGGTTGGGGGGACCACCGTCGTCTGCGCGAAGACCTGTGGACCCAGCCTAGAGATGCCTTCAAGATCTGCTGTGGAGACATCTCGTAGGTAATGGTAGGCGAAAACCTCTGATGAACGCCAAAAACACCCTGCCATGACATCCGAAAACGCGATGTTGCAGTGATAAGCCACTGTGGCTGAAACTGCTCGGATCTCATGAGGGATGGAACGCGACGGCGGAGGCAAATCAGCGGCCTTGTACGCATCAATGACTGCCGACCTTAGATACACCCCCAACGCTCGCTTATCAAGCTCCTTGGTGAGTGAGGCAAGAAACAGACGACGCCTGCCATCTCTCAGCCTGCGGGTACGCTGCGTGTACACCCTCAAGGCTCTCACCGGACACAGAGAGAGATCTCCTGAGTCAGAACCCAGAACCGTGATAGAGAACGTACGGTCAGCTTCATAAGCTGCCTGGTCCTTACAGACAAAGTCGGGAGCCAACTCAAGAGAGGTCGAACCCGAAGGGTGCGAAGTCCAAAGACTGACGAAGCGAGACACTGGCGAAACGAGTCACTGGCGAAACGAGTCACAGACGACACGAGGCAATCAAGTCGAGTCGTAGGTGAAGGCGAGTGACAGGCAAGGCGAGTGAGACGAGCCACTGACGAAAGAGAGCCAAAACAAATTGACAACCTAAAGGCGAATGACTGGCTACGCGAGTGCCTGGCGAAGCGAGTCACTTGCTAGCCGAAGCGAGCCAAGTAGAATCGAGCCTAAGGCGAGAGACAGGTGAGTGACAGTCCGTTCCCTTACGCAGGTGAGCGATAGACGTGATACTCACACGTGAATGTAGACGAGGTGAATAACCGGCGAATCACTGACTAGCTAAGTAGCGTAGCGTTAGACACAACAAATCTTCCGATAGCTAATCGAGAGAGTTGAAAGCGGATCTGCCACGCTGACTTGACTAAGTGGAACTTCCGCGAACGAAGCCACTTCGGATAACATAGCGATTGCGTCAACCACTGGCGGATCCTCCGACAACCCCGTACCCCCAGCCTTCGTTTCTATACTGATGAACGGAGGGTTCGACCCGTCGACGTAGCCGACGTCACGCTCCGGCGAGGAATCACGTGGGGGTGACACCACCGTGACACGACGCGTAGGGTGTGAGGGGTACGCGATGGGGTCGCGGAAGCGGAGGCCCTAGCGGACGTAGAACGCGAACCCTGAGGTACGACATCCGCATTGGGTTCACACGGTAGCGTAGTCGTAGTGTGAGTGGGTAAGGTCCGCGGACCCAGACGCGCATCGAGCAAGGAAGAGACCATATCCTTGACGGATGCCAGAAGGAGGGACGGATTGACCTTGTCAAACCTAGCCTTCTTGGACTTCTTCTTTTTGCTCTTGGGCGTAGTGGGTCCGCCAACCTTAAGCCTAAGCGGAGACAACCGCTTGTCTGGCGAAGGAGGGGACAACGGGCGAGTCCGCGGACGAGAACTGGAACACGACAGCGGAGGGGGGGAGCGCGAATCCTTCGACCCCCTAGAGGGTTCGGGCAGGACCGACGATTCCCTGTCGAATTCATCCGCCCGTTCCGTGAGGACAATGTCTACGTCCTCCTCCGGAGACGGATGACGAATGGGAGACATCTCCCTACGTTGAGCTGACGACGTACGCTTCTGAAGCGAAGCCCTATCGGCCACAGACTTGCGTATGGCGGAAACGTACGCGTGGAACTCCGATTTGGAGAGAGGAGCGCACTCGTTGCAACGGTACTCCTCTTCGCAAAGGTCCTTACACTTCCTACATAACAAGTGCAGATCCTTAGAGGCGGACTTCCTGCCTCCGCAATTCGTGCAAAAGGCGGAGTACATGGCGGACGAAACGATAAGACGCGTAACGTAAGCGAAGGTAGGGACAGTCGAGTCACCTACGCGGCGTGGCGAAACGCGAGACACTCGCTCGCGTAGCGTAGACGAGGTGAATCCCTACAGAAAGACACCTAAGTAGCGTAGCGTAGACGAGGTGAGTCACACACGTGAAACCCCCAAGCGGCGGAGCAAAAGCACAACAACTCTGACGATATGCAATCAAGAGAGTTGAACCAAAAACTCTGAACTCGAAGAGCACAAAGTCAAAATCAAGTAACCACCCGCCAAGGTAAACAAAGACGAACAAGCCAGACAAAAACTAGGCTAAACACTTACAAGATAATTCAATCTTTATTTCACAAAAGCACAACAACTCTGACGATATGCAATCAAGAGAGTCGAACCAAAAACTCTGAACTCGAAGAGCACAAAGTCAAAATCAAGTAACGACCCGCCAAGGTAAACAAAGATGAACAAGCCCACTCGTGCGTGTACCAAACCGTAAGTGACTGGCGTAGCGAGTCACTTGAACCAAAGTGATTCACCCTAAGGATGAGTCGCGTAGGCGAATGGTAGGCGAAAGCACAAACACGAGTAGTGTAGACGAGGTGAGTCACACACGTGAAACCCCCAAGCGGCGGAGCAAAAGCACAACAACTCTGACGATATGCAATCAAGAGAGTTGAACCAAAAACTCTGAACTCGAAGAGCACAAAGTCAAAATCAAGTAACCACCCGCCAAGGTAAACAAAGACGAACAAGCCAGACAAAAACTAGGCTAAACACTTACAAGATAATTCAATCTTTATTTCACAAAAGCACAACAACTCTGACGATATGCAATCAAGAGAGTTGAACCAAAAACTCTGAACTCGAAGAGCACAAAGTCAAAATCAAGTAACGACCCACCAAGGTAAACAAAGATGAACAAGCCCACTCGTGCGTGTACCAAACCGTAAGTGACTGGCGTAGCGAGTCACTTGAACCAAAGTGATTCACCCTAAGGATGAGTCGCGTAGGCGAATGGTAGGCGAAAGCACAAACACGAGTAGTGTAGACGAGGTGAGTCACACACGTGAAACCCCCAAGCGGCGGAGCAAAAGCACAACAACTCTGACGATATGCAATCAAGAGAGTTGAAACAAAAACTCTGAACTCGAAGAGCACAAAGTCAAAATCAAGTAACCACCCGCCAAGGTAAACAAAGACGAACAAGCCAAACCAAAAACTAGGCTAAACACTTACAAGATAATTCAATCTTTATTCACATAACACTCGTGCGTGAACCAAACCTTAAGTGACTGGCGTAGCGAGTCACTTGAACCAAAGCGAATCACCCTAAGGATGAGTCGCGTAGAATCGACCTAAGGCGAAGCCAAAGGCAAATGGTAGGCGAAAGCTAGCAACGGGCAACGCGTGTCACTGACGAGGAGTGTATCCACTGCTCCTTAACCAAGCTAGTCACTCACCTTAGGCGAACAACTAGCGAAGCCAGTGACAGGCGAGGCGAGAAGCCAAGCGAGACGTGAAGCACTTGAGTACGGACCGCAGGCGTATGACAAGCGACAAGCGAATGACAAGCGAAGCAAGCCAACCGCGTAGGAGAGATTCCACTGCTCCTTTACCCTACGCAAGTCAAACCCACAGTTCCCTAAAGTACAGACCGATAAGCGTATGACAAGCGAAAGCGAATGACAAACGAAGCAAGCCAAACGAATAGGAGAGATACCACTACTCCTCTACCATACGCAAGACAAACACCTAACAGTTAGCACTAGAGTACGACCGACAGGCGTATGACAAGCGAATTAGGAGTGATTCCACTAGCTCCTTTACCGTACGCAAGTCAACAACCCACAGTGAGCACTAGAGTACAGACCGAAAAGCGCATGACAAGCGAAAGCGAATGGCCAGCGAAGCAAGTCAAACGATTTAGGAGAGATGCCACTACTCCTCTACCATACGCAAGACAAACACCTAACAGTTAGCACTCGGAACGAATGGCGTATGACAAGCGAAAGCGGATGACAAGCGAAGCGAGTCACACGCGTAGGAGAGATACCACTGCTCCTTTACCCTACGCAAGTCAAACACCCAACAGTCAGGTGAGAGAAAACAAAGAATCACGAGCTGCACGTGCGGCGCATGCAATCCACCTACTCCGGGTGGTCGCTAGCTAGCACATGTCAACAAGGCCCCTTGAAAACTAACACCTACTTGAAAACAGATTGCAAACACAACCTGCACTATCGAAGACTAAAGTTGAGGGTATCTCTTGACTAAACAAGAGAAAAATAGCAAGTTAGCAACACAAGCCGCTAAAACCCCAGTCACAGAACAAAACACGTCTGCCTTGCTCTGCAACTTTTAGGAGAGTGATATGAACAGGTAGTGACGTCACGAGACCACCTAGACTTACCGGCCCTTGGATAAGGGATTTTACGCCCTCCTTCTCCACTCTTCAAGTTCGTCTGTATTAAGGTTGAAATAGCATTACCCTTAGGAGGTAAGGCAAAGTAGGTCTAGTCAACAGATAGGTATTTAAATAATACAAGTTTCATAGTCAAGAACATTAAAAAGTTTCCAAGGTTTTAAACTTCTTGTCACCGTCTTTTACTTTACCCTGCACATACATGGCCTGAGAGAGTTGCTCTTGCCTTTTCCCACTTGAGGGAAAAAGGTGTGTGAACGTGGTAGAGATTTTACTACACGAATAAACGTGTCATATCCAACAACGGGTTTCTTACTATCTTGTAACACAAACTGACGAATCAAGTCAATCACATTAGACTGTTTGATGCTATGTCCGTGTTTATCCAACAATTCAAAGCGATCGTTCCATGACACGTTTCCGAGAGATTTCTGACCTACGAGATATCGACATAGAGATATCAATCGTCCCTTTTGCTCGTCCGAGCGAACGTGCGCTAAAAGTTGATCTAACACTACATGCACGGACGAGGAGGACGGGTGCTCTACCGATGTTGTGACTATGCGTGGATGATGGCTTTCTGTCGATTGCTGCAGCTGATCGCGTGATCGCGTGTTAACGTGAAACGTGTTCCGCTTAACCGTGGGCTCTTCTTCTTCGTTTTCATCAGCACATGTCGTCTCCCTCGCTACCGCTCTTGGTGCTGGTGTCTCGTTCGTCATTGACTGCAGTTGGGGAGCATGGTGATTCCGTGGTTCTGTCGTCACGTGCGTTTCCCCCATCCCTTCCATCTTCCGATGAGATGGGCGAGCTTGGGACAGAAGTTGATGGTACCTGTCTCGACTCACCACCACCATTGCTCGCATGTTGCTCTCTTTTTTCATGGCTTTCTACGACTCGTAGATATCGGTCTTGAGCTTTCACGCAAGTCGGGATGATAAAGTGATGAGAAACGAGTAGACTCAACAAGCTCTCGTGTTTGAATCCCGCTTCTTTCAAGAGTAAACTCGGTCTAGGTCCTCCTCGCTTGATGGTCAATAGACGAATGGCTTTCCTGTATCGAAACAGTTTGGTTTTCTCTTGCTCTGTCAAGGGAATGATTCCCATGTTAATATTGAACAGCATCGTCACAATCGCGCGATACTGTTTCGAAGATAGGTTGGGTAAGAGGGCCTTGCGTTTCACCGGCTTGGCTTTTTCCAACACACGAAGCATGTCTACATTTTCGCGAAGAAGCTCCAAGGCAGTCATAGTCTCGTGAAATGCGTCTTCGAAATGATATAACAGTAAGGTCCACCGTACGCGTTGGGTAGATCCACACCCGTTCTCCACGCGTGTCGGAGGGACTGTATGCACTCTTCCTTCGTTTCAAACCAATGCGGACTCGACTTTAACGAAATGTCTTCGCACCGGGAAGAGGTAGGCAGACTTCTTAGCCATAGGATATGAACGGGAGGCGAACACACGATATCCCAGCGATACACCTTGTTGTTGCTCATAGCGCGTCCGACCATGGAATGGGTCGATTTTCTCGTGTCTGTCTCTTTTTATTTATTTATTTAGGTATATAATAAGTGAGCAGCTGATCGGGAAAGATACCCGTCCGTAAGCGTCCGTAGCTCGTGTCGCTATGGGGCGAGAGATCGACGATCAAATAACCATACTTGCTCCCTTCGATGGCGTCTTTGTAAGATTCGGCAAATTACTTGCTCTCTCCCGGAAAGATCTGCGATGCTAGTATCCGGTACTCCGATAATGATCTGGGATTGCTTTTCAGGACAAATATATGTGTATTGATACTGATGGTGCGAGTATAGGGTCCCTTAGCGAAAAGGCTTTGCTGTAGATTGATCACCGTCAGTCCGAGATGATGCGATAACGTCGTGTAAACTTGTAACATAAGTTTGCTGTGAGCTATGTCGTCCATCAAATCGTCTAAGACGACGAACGCCTGTTTCCCGGATTGTTCGGACCACGTCCGTAGATCGCTGTCGGTAGGCAAGCCTTCGTGAAACTGTATGTGTTCGATAGTTCGTTACATCTCCGCGTAGATATCCTGCCATGCCCTGTAACAATACACGACGAGATTAGGCGGTTTATCGAAAACGCACGGCGTATTCTCTAACAAACGTTTTGCGAAAAATGTCTTTCCAGAACCGGAAGCACCAAGAACTGATATAGTGGTCGGAGTGGTCAATTTCAAAATACAGTGATCGGACCTCTTGTCTCGGTCGCGGTTCGAATCTCAATGTAGATACTCGCGTGATAACCTAATATATATATATAAATATATATAATTTTTTTTTAAGCGGCGTGTGGGGCCAATATTCTCTGTCACTGTCGTCTGGCTTGACGCATGATGTTGTTCCTCGCTTCATCCCGCACGTGTCTCACGTGTTCTGCGTTGAAGATGAACGTGATTAATCTCGTATGTCGAATCAGTATACGTTTGATGTAGGCCTCGCCAGTATTCGGGTTCACGATGCGTCGCAAAATCCTATAATAATTATTGTCGGGGTTTCGTTGCAAATACACCCGTTCCTGTGTACGCGTGACGGGTATACGTCCCTGAAGCAGACGCATGACTATGGCAATGACGGCCTTCACCTGACCGCTGTTCATAGCACGTATATCGTTCAACGTTTCCTGGTAATTGTGTTGGGACAGAACGTGAATCATAAATTCATAATGTCTCAGAACCTATCTCGCCATGACTTGACCGACCGGTGGTACACCTCAGAATGATACATACTCGTGTCTACTCGGATAGTTTATAGTATCTATCGCTCGCTCTTTTTATCAATCATACGTGTAGCACTCACTTTCATAGCAATAGAAAACTCTATACTGATATTTTTATCAAATTTTATTACGACTAATATGAAACAGGTTATACAGTCAGCAAGACAAACTCACTACACTACATTACATATTAACTAGTAATGAAAAGGTTTCATAGTTCTCTCTATACTGAAGAAAAAAAAAATAGATGTGCAATCGTGACATGACTTGCCTAAGCGATGGTAATTGTATCGTGTCTACCTTAATAAAAACGAATAGTATATGGACACAGCAATGGGGAAAACGATTTCGTACACTATATGTTAACAATGGAAAATAAAGCAATAGCAATATCATTACACAGAAAATGTACTAACGATATACATCATGCAACACACGTCAAACAGTATTTAAAATAATTGCATATAAACTGAGTGACAAAGTGATCGTTGCAACGTTTGTCTGTATCGAATAGGCTTGAGATGTCTCTTAAACTAGCTCTGTTTTTACATTTCTCTAACAGATAAAATAGACAGTAGAACCCACAAGCACTCGACGTAGATTGCTGTAAAACTTTCGTGTTGTATCGATAACTACGAGAGTGTCTCTTTAAAAAGTGTTCAAATTCTTTAGTGTAATAACCGGGTTTCCTTCCAAAGCTGTCGAAAAATTCGCCGCTACCTATCCCGTCGAAAAAGAATGCAACCCAATGTTTCCCTCGACCTTGCGCTATGTCCGTGTTAACAACACATCCCCACGGCTTTCCCCTACTATTGGCTGTCGAGGTCGCGCTAGTCAAGTTGTCTCTCGCATAGACTCCTTTCACGTATGTATGGAGACTCGGCTCGCTACGTATGGCGCACAGTAACTGTTGAGTGTTCATTATTACTTCAGAAACACGTTGCGGCTTTTGTCGATCTTGATCAGAGCTGGGAACTTGGCCAGAGCGATCACGTTAAAGGTCTGTGTCAGGGCTTTGCTGAACGTGATTTCCAGACGCAGGTTGCCGGACTTGGCGAGGTTCAGATAGTCACCGCCGTCGTTTCCTATCATCGCTTGTAGGTTAAACACGTACAGCGCGTGACCAATCTTGAATTCTGTCAGTCCAGGTTCAAACCCTTGTCTTTACCCAATTCGTTGTTCCACTCGTATAGGGAGCTGTAAGACTCCACGTCGTCTGTCTCCAAGGGACGGCCCGGTACTGTGTTGCCGTTTAGGTACAGACCCATGCTTTTAATCATGTCTCCTTGGAAACAGAACGGATTGGCCGTGTAAGACCCGTTCACCCCGTTCGATTGTACCATGGCCACGATCAGACGACTGGGAACTTCGTCTTGAAACATGGCATCCCAGTTAAAATCCATGCTGGAGGAAGCGACCGTAGACATCTTCACTGTACTTCTCTCGTACGGGTAAAGAGCGTTCCCCGTCTCAAACTGTTTGTCCTGCGCGACGATCAGGGCGTCGTTGATTTTCAGTTTGCAAATCTTCAGATAGACGTCTTGCAGTTTGATTTGATATCCTTTGCCCGTCTCGTCCGACATCAACGCAAACTTGGCGTCGGAGCGAAACAGTTTGACGTCGAGATCCATGCCATTCACCAGGTGGCGTTTGAAGGAAAATACGTCCTCACTGAGAGGTCCGGAAAGAGTCATTGATTTGTTCCCGGCCACGATGCTGGCACCGTTGATGAGCCCGTCGTTCCCGCCCGCGTATCTATCGCTCGCTCTTTTTATCAATCATACGTGCACGCACTCACTTTCATAGCAATAGAAAACTCTATACTGATATTTTTATCAAATTTTATTACGACTAATATGAAACAGGTTATACAGTCAGCAAGACAAACTCACTACACTACATTACATATTAACTAGTAATGAAAAGGTTTCATAGTTCTCTCTATACTGAAGAAAAAAAAAATAGATGTGCAATCGTGACATGACTTGCCTAAGCGATGGTAATTGTATCGTGTCTACCTTAATAAAAACGAATAGTATATGGACACAGCAATGGGGAAAACGATTTCGTACACTATATGTTAACAATGGAAAATAAAGCAATAGCAATATCATTACACAGAAAATGTACTAACGATATACATCATGCAACACACGTCAAACAGTATTTAAAATAATTGCATATAAACTGAGTGACAAAGTGATCGTTGCAACGTTTGTCTGTATCGAATAGGCTTGAGATGTCTCTTAAACTAGCTCTGTTTTTACATTTCTCTAACAGATAAAATAGACAGTAGAACCCACAAGCACTCGACGTAGATTGCTGTAAAACTTTCGTGTTGTATCGATAACTACGAGAGTGTCTCTTTAAAAAGTGTTCAAATTCTTTAGTGTAATAACCGGGTTTCCTTCCCGTACAGGAGGGAGCTGTAAGACTCCACGTCGTCTGTCTCCAAGGGACGGCCCGGTACTGTGTTGCCGTTTAGGTACAGACCCATGCTTTTAATCATGTCTCCTTGGAAACAGAACGGATTGGCCGTGTAAGACCCGTTCACCCCGTTCGATTGTACCATGGCCACGATCAGACGACTGGGAACTTCGTCTTGAAACATGGCATCCCAGTTAAAATCCATGCTGGAGGAAGCGACCGTAGACATCTTCACTGTACTTCTCTCGTACGGGTAAAGAGCGTTCCCCGTCTCAAACTGTTTGTCCTGCGCGACGATCAGGGCGTCGTTGATTTTCAGTTTGCAAATCTTCAGATAGACGTCTTGCAGTTTGATTTGATATCCTTTGCCCGTCTCGTCCGACATCAACGCAAACTTGGCGTCGGAGCGAAACAGTTTGACGTCGAGATCCATGCCATTCACCAGGTGGCGTTTGAAGGAAAATACGTCCTCACTGAGAGGTCCGGAAAGAGTCATTGATTTGTTCCCGGCCACGATGCTGGCACCGTTGATGAGCCCGTCGTTCCCGCCCGCGTAGGGATCGCCAGAGTTGAATTCTGCCACCGTGTCGCCCGTATCTTTATAATACAGCTGAGTCGTGAAGTGGCTTGACTTGGCGTCGCTTCCGTAGTCGAGGATGGTTTCCATCAGCGCTCTGTATGGGTACCCGGCTGCTGGAGCTGACCTGTTGTTTTTGCAGGTGAACCGTCACCTGATTCCACAGGCTTTGCAATGTTAGATTGACGGGTCCGACTTTCTCTTTATCGGCCAAGTTCGTGTTATCCGCGTGTTTCACTTTCAGTTTGACGTGAAGACGAGTCTTGCTCAGGTCTATGTAATCTTTCCCTCCGTTCGGAACATGAAACTCGACGGGACTGGAGTCTGTGATGACCGATAGAGGACCTATGTTTTCGTAGTAATGTTGAAGTATGCTGGTCTGGTAAGCGGGGAGAGAAAATACGTCCATAGAAACGGGGAGGGCCTCGGAAAATTCTTTCTCTGTGAGTACGGACATGATTACTTCTTCCAGATATCTCTCGGGTCGATAGCAGGGGTATTCTTAAACTCGATGAAAGAACGTTTGGAAGAGCTCTGTCCCTCACGACGCACTTTCTTAGAAGTGATGATCTTATCTCCCGCTTTCCGTTTTATAGCCTTGGTTCGCTTCTGAGCCGCTTCGGCTCTCTGCACCACGTTCTGATTGGGAGACGTCAGGGTGATGTTCGGTTTCGAACCCCGACTGTTATGCGAGGGGTTCGTCGATGATGTAGACGGAATGACAATGAATCGTGACCCGCTGGGTCGTCCTTTGATCACTTTTTGTCCTGGACTTTTTCGACGTTCCAAAATTCCATAAACTTCTTGGTATCGGGAATATACACTTTACGTTCCATGATCGAGAAGACGTAACAGTATATATATATCTCTAACTCAGGAATGGATAGCTTCGCAACACGAGTGACAAGTTCACCGTCTCTTTCAGAAATGAATGCGGTGTACCCTCTGCACATTTTATATAGATTTCGATTTCGGACGTGTCTTTTAACACGAATGGGATATAGTAGTTGAAAATAGTAGTTGGGTCCGTCTCTCAGATCGACTCGTCTCAGTAAGGGCAGATACTGCTGTCCCACGTGCGAACTGTCGCATAGGTCGCACAACACGTCGATTGATGTATCGTTGAGCTTTTTAGTATCCACGGTACAGAATTTTAATTCTAACAGAGCTACCATCCACACTCCTTCCAGTTTTAATCGCTGAGATAGTTTCACGCGGAAACGATAGTGCGAGTTGCTCGTGTAGTAATCCTTCTTGGAGTCTAGGTCGTTAAACACGATGTACTTATCCATGATGATGTTACTTGTTTTTCACCTGGCTCTCGTCAACCAACGAATCGAAGCTAGATGGCCAGCCCGCCCACCTCACCAAGTATAGCGTTTTACCCCGTTCACGTTTTTTACGTATCACCTTCTCTATATCCCACGCTGCATCCAGATCCTTGTCGACACCCTGTAATTCCTGTTCGTAAAAGCGTCCCTTTCAGAGCTCGTCGTGAAAATCTTTCAAGGTGTACAAGGGGAGACGTTGATCTCTCATGCGCTTGGCTACCTTGAATAACTCTTCCGTCCAACGCAAGTGGTGTTCTTTGGCGAATGGTTTTCTCAAATAACTGATTCTGACTATATCACCGACTTTATACCGAAACGGAAGCACCTTGCTCGTTTTGGGAGGCTTCATGTGAAGATGGCTCCACACTTTCCTTTCGTTTCGTTCGTTCACGTCTGCAGGGGCCCATTGACCTAAACTTCGATGTAAGGTATGGTTATAATTGTTCACTAAATCCGGTAGAACGTCTATGTAGCGCTCTGTGTTCTTATGTGTCAAGTATCTAGCTATGAGAGTCCTCAACGTTCGAATGACTCTCTCGGCATAATTTGCTTTAATATCTTCGTTCTGCGTTGTAAAGAGTTTGATAGAACGACGCTCGGTAAAGTCGCGAAAAGTCCCTTTAAATTCTGTCCCTTTATCCACCCTGATCTTTTGAGGTTTGCGTCCATCCTGTGACAGTATAGTGTTCAGTCCCTCGACGACGGACTCGGGTTTCTTGTTTCATAAAGGGGCGACCCATAGATAGCGAGACAAGATGTCTAAGGCAATGAGGATATAACGTACACCGTCGTTGACTTTAGCATACCTTGACATGTCCATCAAATCCATATCCCATTGCTGATCTATACCATTGACTATCACTTTAAGTCTTTGAAACCTACGTTTGATCGGTTTATGTAAGGTGTAAGCGTCGTGCTTGCTCAACTCGGCTTTCACCTTAGAGATCGTGGGTACGTCTTGACTACGTCGTTTTAAACTTTGTCTAAATTTACTAACCCCGTAGTAACTACCCGGTGACTTGGGATCGAAATAAACACTCTCTAACGTTTTCGGAGAGGACATGTTTCAAATGTCGTGAGCAGCAACACTATGAAAACGTTGTGGGTAGACACTGCCTTATACAGATAGACATACATATACATACATATACATACATATACATACATATACATACATATACATACATATAACAGACACGAGTAATCTGAGATATAACATTCTTTATTACGAATAGTAACTTTCCAAACTACAACATGAATATTGAAAGCTATATATCTATACATATACATCAATATACATCAATATACATCAATATACATTAATATTGAAACGGATGGGTAATATACATCAACATAGCATGGAGCATTTGAACTATGTCTTAACGAAATGATCTTTCCAAATATAACATTTTTAACACACGATCTTTGATGGTGTCTAACCATTCGCTCGTCTTATAGTGCGTGTTCAGATAGTCCTTGCATCTATAATGACACAGAGCTAGGGAAGACACGTTGCTCAAGTCGGGATCATCGCGCATCAGCTGAACCCATTGGTCAATCACATGATTATCGTTCACTTCCTCCAAAGCCGTGTTTATAAACTGTTGTAGTTTCTCATTCTCGAACACGTCCCGACAGGTATGATATTGTCTCTCGGTTTGTTCAAACATACACGCTATACAGACCTCATTTCCGAGACGTTTGATCATATGACAGAGTTCCGTGGTGTAACATAGCGTGAGTAATGATATCATGTAGTCGTTCACTTCGAGGGATGGATGTTGTGGTACACAGATGGTCTTGGTCTTCTTAGTGATAACACGTTTTAAACCTTGGTCCTCGTTGGAAACTTTCTTCTCTGCATCTCGTACACACTGATCACGGTCTTGAAACCATTGGCTTGACTGTAGATAGACTGGTTCGTGAATGTGATCGGCTTTGGGGTATACATACTTCCAACTGTAGAATGTTACTTTATCACCCGTTATTTTATCACTAGCCATGTTCAACGTCCGTTTGAGAGAGAGAGGAGTAAGGGACCGTAGAAGACTTTGTGAAACCAATGCTCTGTATGACTCACTCGCTTCAGTGTAGCTTCTTTATATCTGGGTGCTATTTTAGGATATGATGACACGTACACGTCTTGTCATGTCCTCTATAGCTCTATCCCCTTCACTTGGGTTATGTATACACAGATAATATAGTCCATATACGTCTAGGTGAATATACATACTATTGCATGGTTTCTTCCAACAGTGCCCTCACTCTGAGAAGTTGTCGCCATTCCTCCGGTTTTAAGGATACCCCTTTACGAGTAGGTTTCAATTCCTGTTCACCCTCGGGTAGCCACCACTGTCGAACATCCACGACTTGTTTCGGGGGCTCCACGGATACAAAAACGTTCTCGCCCAACTGCAGGGAGTGAGCTGACTGTGACGAAGGTAAGCTTTGCTGAAAGTAGTCAGCCACCATCTTTTCCACACTCTTCATTTGATTCCACTGTTCGAGAGAGACTCGAATCCCCTTCTTGGTAGGATAGAGCACGCCTTCGGAACTCCATTCGTATTGACGAATGTCTATCTTCCACTCTCCACTCCAAAAGGTAGTCTTGACGTAGCGAGTGTTACCTATATGAAACAGACTCTCTCGCTGATCTCTCTGCCATTCGTCGTCCATGATGGATCCACTATACTGAGTCTTCGTCAAGTCCTGAGATGTGTCTTGACTGTTCGTTGCCATGCTTCTAGAAAATTCGTATGATCTTGTAAGTAATACGCAATAACGCTGAGAAAAGTGAGTAGCATGTAACTTCGTGGGCTTTCCAGACTATAACTGACGTAAAGGTTCGGGACATGAGCTTTCTTATAACGATTCCAGTCACGTGATATATTCTAGTCTCGTGATATTCAAGTCAGAACACGTGACGTGTTAGACAGCAGGTCTGAACACGTTTGTTGATGTAGGTTAGTAGCAGTTTTAGATATGATGCAAGAACACTTTTCTAGAATATACCTATCTGGGTGTTGAAAAGTAAATTCTATGTTCTGATAATCCATTGGAATATAAATTTATTGTTTTGATAATGACTCTGAATTGTTTTTAATAATCAGTTTGAACGTAAAGTATATCTTTTGATAATTATATTTGAACTTTAAATGAACATATTGGGTTTTTGTGAATGCTGTTTCAAAGGTTTCACCGTTATAACATATGCAATTTATAATCATCGTATAGTAAAATAGTTCATAGGTTTTCTATGATGGCCGAGAGGGGACATCGCTCTTTCGCCCTCTGGTATCAACACGACAAAGCGATAAAGCGATATAGTCACACGACAAAGCGATAAGGCTGCACGACAAAGCGATAGAGCAACACGACAAAGCGATAACACCGCACGACAAAGCGATAACGCCGCACGACAAAGCGATAACGCCGCACGACAAAGCGATGGTGTCGCACGACAAAGCGATAGTGTCGCACGACAAAGCGATAACGCCGCACGACAAAGCGATATAACAACGCGCTAAAGCGATAATAACAGCACGATAAAGCGAAAGAGCGATAAAGCGAAAGAGCGATAAAGCGAAAGAGCGATAAAGCGAAAGAGCGATAAAGCAAAAGAGCGATAAAGCGAAAGAGCGATAAAGCGATAATAACAGCGCGATAAAGCGAAAGAGCGATAAAGCGAAAGAGCGATAAAGCGAAAGAGGGATAAAGCGAAAGAGCGATAAAGCGAAAGAGTGATAAAGCGATAATAACAGCGCGATAAAGCGAAAGAGCGATAAAGCGAAAGAGCGATAAAGCGATAAAAACAGCGCGATAAAGCGAAAGAGCGAAAGAGCGATAGAGCGAAAGAGCGATAAAGCGAAAGAGCGATAAAGCGAAAGAGCGATAAAGCGAAAGAGCGATAAAGCGATAAAGCGAAAGAGTGATAAAGCGAAAGAGCGATAAAGCGATAAAGCGAAAGAGCGATAAAGCGATAATAACAGCGCGATAAAGCGAAAGAGCGAAAGAGCGATAAAGCGAAAGAGCGATAAAGCGAAAGAGCGATAAAGCGATAAAGCGAAAGAGCGATAAAGCGAAAGATTGATAAAGCGATAAAGCGAAAGAGCGATAAAGCGATAAAGCGAAAGAGCGATAAAGCGAAAGAGCGATAAAGCGAAAGAGCGATAGAGCGAAAGAGCGATAGAGCGAAAGAGCGATAAAGCGAAAGAGCGATAAAGCGAAAGAGCGATACAGCGAAAGAGCGATAAAGCGATAAAGCGAAAGAACGATAAAGCGAAAGAACGATAAAGCGAAAGAGCGATAGAGCGAAAGAGCGATAGAGCGAAAGAGCGAAAGAGCGAAAGAGCGAAAGAGCGAAAGAGCGAAAGAGCGAAAGAGCGATATTGACACGTCGACCTTAATCTTTTACATAACAATAGAATACTGGTTTCATTCAATTTCTTTTCATTTCACTTGATATTTGATTCACATAACATAAGAATGATTTTGATAAATGATTCCACTTTAAATCACCAAAGGTCGCTATTATATATATATAATCAATACAAGTTTATTTTGTATTAAGAATTTGAATAAACATCTATAAAACAACTTACGGTGAATAATTGAGAAATCCATGCTAATTAAAACAGACATCTGCAACTCTTATAGATTAATTCAAAACGCTGACATGGTGTGTGTAAACCTGTACATAAATACTTTCTTAGACATACTTTATGTGACTGGTTATTATTGATTTAATTGAGCAAAACAAAGTTTATATAAATCTAAATCGGCGCACTCTGATTTCTTCTACTTACTCTATATTTTTACTGAAAAAGCTGTCAAATATAGCTTAAAATCATTAAATATGTCTGACACTCGGCATCCCAAAAAATGTTATATATGATGTTAAAAGGTATAGAAAATAATAAAGTTAATTGGGCTTCGAAGTTTCCAGAGTTATTGTACAGTTTGGGCTTCATCTTCCCACGCAAGGCCTAACTAGCGCCAGTCTCCAAACTGGCTAATTAGCTAATTGGCTAATTGGGCTTTGGTTTTGTTTGGGACCAACAATTTGTTTATCTTCCTACTTCGTGTTTCTCAAAATTTCTGTGTCGTCTAAAATGTATTCATGAACTGAATTGGTATAGTTCACTTCAAAACGGCACCAACTCCATATCTTACTCTTATTTTAAAGCTTCACTGTCTAAAAAATTATATTTGAATGCGGTTGTTGTTAAAATGTTTAGAGTATTCGGGCAATTTACGTGTTTTTCATTTAAGAATTGAAACGGGTCGGTTTTATAATATAGATAGAAATGATAGATTATGTTAACAATGCGACGACGGCTATAATTGAGGATGAAAACCATTTCCTTCTTGTGTGTTCCAAATTTAAAGAGCTCCGCCTGAATCATTTGCCGGAAACTGTTTGTACAAATCCAAATAAAACTAAATTTAAAATCCTCATGTCAATATCGAATTGTAAACTTGTAATTTAGCAAGATTTATTTTTCATGCCATGTACCAAAAATGTTAATTGAATGACTGTTGCTGTACACATCATGTCTTGTCATATATACGATATGTAGTTACGGGCCGATGACCTACACTTCAGAAATAAAGAATTAAAATTGATAACTTCTGATATATATTCGTCAACATAATGTAAGAAACAAGTTTGGAAATATATTGTAACAACACTGGTATATTATTTAGACATTCACTAACAAATCAAAGGAAAAGATAAAATAATCAATCATTATCAAAATAAAATATATAAATTTACTGGGTTAAATTGTGCACATCATAACGTATAAGACACTATTAGGCTATATCACAGTAGAATATTTGTGTGACATTGTGTATTAATATGTGCGACAGGAATAATTCTAAAGGGTATGATTCATGAAAAAGCACGTTTTGGGTAAATTTATTGAAAATGCGAACTCCGCGCATCGCCATGAATCATTAGTATGATGGTAATAGGTTGTACGCCTTCAGTGCATGGAGCTCAGCGACATTCGAATGCGTATTTGAGGTTACAAAATCGTCTCTTTCACACTTGAATGGCTTCATTCTGCTCACATAAAGAGATAGTTTTAATCAGAAAGGAGGCCCATGGCATTATACCGTGCATAGTAGTAAAATACATTTTCCTGACTGTTGAGGACATCCTAGTTGTTTACATCTATTTCGCTAAAGAGTTAAACAATTGAATATATTTTTCATAACCAGGAATTCAATGTAATATATGGGTAAAGTCTTTCTTAAAACATTGAGAAATGGATAAATAATACAAAAGGGTATTCTGACTCAGTGAAAAGTATATGTTCTTGATAAAAATGAGACGTTTTGACCCTGTAAACACATAAATTTGCAAACTGATTAATACGGAACAACCAAAGAGTCAGCTTCTATTTTTTGTTAACTTTTCTGTCAAACGTGTTTCAATACCCATGAACTTTGGGTTTTATCCGAGCGTGGGTAATTTTCCCGTTTCATCATAATTCAACAATTATTCTTGTCGTGAAAAGGGATTTTATTATATTTTTGGTGTGACGTTCATCACAATGATAATTGCGGACATTGAACGTCAATCATTATAACAAAATAATTCTCTTTATTAATATCATTTAGTGATTGGCGCTTAAGGGTTAATTTTCAATAACAGTCAATACTTCTTGATAAAATACTACAATGCAACACTGAGTGTTCCTTTTAAAACCCATTGAGTATGTTGTTGGAGTCACATTATGTCAAACGTAATAAATGAAGTTATTTTATCGAAAAGTACTGATTGCTGATGAACATTATCAATTTAAGGCTAGTTCATTTAGTAGTGATATTATAAAGGTGAAAGTCACGATTTATTATTGAAAACTTGACAAAGATGCGGGTTAATTGGTTAAATGTAAGTTTGGAAACTTACCTTTAATAGACAGTCAGATGTGGGTTGGTAATATGTAATTGGTTATATAACTACTGTGCACATATAGGAAACGTTTAAATTCGGCTTCTTCACGTACAAAATGCTGTTGCTCGACTTTATTTGATTAGCATACATTTGGCGTTAGGGGATGAATATGCAAGTAAAGTGAAATTATTTGTACTTCAGAATAAATCAGAATATCTGGTCTGTCGGCATGCATGAAGGCAAAGTAAATATTCCTATAAATTTTTAATGGCTCTTTAAAACATATTTGTAAATGTTTTATCCATATGCATTATTTTTACATTTTATCTGTAAATAAGTTTTTTGGATATAAGATTATTCAACCAAAAGCGTATATATTTCAGCATTTAGTGGATTCACATATCGTTATCAAGTAATGAATAACTAAATACCGGAAACCATTTTATTTTAATTCGTGTGAGTAACTTAGTTTTGATGGTTAAATCACCATATCACCAAAAATACCAGTATTGACCTATATTAAGAACATGACACACTATAAAGTAATTAAGTATGTGAAATAAATATTCAAATTTCATACTACGTATCTATAATATATTGATTATAGTTTCTGTTTGCATTTAAACCTATGGTTTTTCATATCATTAGTAAATGTCAGAGAACATGTGGAGCTATTGATACTGTAGAGTATAGATGGTTACCATTGCAAAGTCAAATGGTATCAGTTCCCTAAATTGCACGTCACATGTTGTCATAGTAACATGATCTGCATGAGCCTGGGAAAAAATCAATTATTCGTGCTGTAATCCGAGATTTGCTCTTTGAAAAGACTCAAAATTGTGACTCTTGCCTCAATGTTTAAGAAGTAAATGCTTTGCAAAATAAAAGTGAATTTTTTTCGGAAACTGGGATATTGGCTAACTGCATGCTGTACAGTTTGCAATTACTATAAATGTGCTCGTGGAACACCTTGGTACCGACAAGGAATACAATACCTTGAAGTTTTACCAAAATGAGACCAATAGAACCATACTGAATGAAATTCATAAATGACGCCATAACGTCAAATCAACATCAGCAAAGACAGGGGTTTTGCATCAAACAACTTCACGGGAGTGTTTGCACATGTTCTAATTGCATTTAAAAGCACATTTTGCCCTTCATCATCTGAACAGAAATGTGGCTATATTCCCAGAGAATGATTATGGCACAATATAATGTTATCCAGAAGTTCTATACAAGTATTGACTTATCGTTACGTCTGCATGTGTTCAACACGTTATTATTATGATGTCATCAAAATTGGAATGCTGTGATGTTATAAATTTTCTCATTACAGCGTTATCAGTAATTACGAAATTGTTTAGTGGACTGGCGTTATTTTGCTGTTCAGTAGATATCCAAGTTTGTACGTCACCTTGTTGAGATTACTATTCATCTACATAGTAAAGCTTGCACAAGAAACTTACACATTGACTTTCAAGGTGTAAACTCTACATAAATGCTCATAATAATGCAAATGTTGAGTGTACTTCAACCGTCTATATAATCTCGGAATATAGTGCCAATATTTTAGCATTGTACGTGTAATCTTGGTTTTCATTCTTGACATGGTTTCTATGATTATTAACATGAAGTTAATGAATTGAGTTTGGCTATTCGAAAGGTTGTCTGCTCGGGAAAACCACACTAGAAAACTACAAATGTCGCGAGGACCACACGACATGTACTCTCCTCGTTGCCGCGAAAGCCACACTAGAAAACTACAGAATATCGCGAGGGCCACACGACATGTACACTCCTCGTTGCCGCGAAAGCCACACTAGAAAACTACAGAATGTCGCGAGGGCCACACGACATGTACTCTCCTCGTTGCCGCGAAAGCCACACTAGAAAACTACAGAATATCGCGAGGGCCACACGACATGTACACTCCTCGTTGCCGCGAAAGCCACACTAGAAAACTACAGAATGTCGCGAGGGCCACACGACATGTATACTCCCCGTTGTCGAGAAAGCCAACTACAGAATGTCGCGAGGGCCACACGACATGTACACTCCTCGTTGCCGCGAAAGCCACACTAGAAAACTACAGAATGTCGCGAGGGCCACACGACATGTATACTCCCCGTTGTCGAGAAAGCCAACTACAGAATGTCGCGAGGGCCACACGACATGTACACTCCTCGTTGCCGCGAAAGCCACACTAGAAAACTACAAAATGTCGCGAGGGCCACACGTCGTGTAAACTCCTGGTTGCCGCGAAGCCCACGATTGATTTCGGGATGATACCGTTTATCAAATTAGCGCCACCCATTGATAGATAATGAGCTTATTATAAAGTGAATATGGAGTTAATCTTGTTTGTTTAGTTTTAAATAAAGTGTTGTAGTAGTTTTTCTTTAGGTCACGACTTTTCAACTGTATATCTGTCACTATTCTGAAGTGGTTAGCATTAAAATGACGATTTTCAGCAACGTTCAGTATTCGATAAAATTACATCTGACCAAATAACATATAAAACATGACACACATACGTGTACATTACATAAAATAAAATATGTTGCTATGGGGTGAAAACATCAATGAAATATGAAACTCCCCTGTCTTGTGCCTTCCTACAATATGATAATACAAAGTAAAAAGACTGCAAGACACATCATAGTTTATTATATACCGTAACATGGACCAGCACTCCCGACCATTGCCGGGAGAGCCACATTCATACGATCACAAAAACCGGGAGCGCCAAGTTGTATGTAACCTTATTTTCTTACATGTGGCTCTGCCGGATTGCAACCCTTATAAAGATGTGCATTGTGCGCAGTACGATTGAGTGGTTTAACATCTTGACCTGAGAAAACCAAAAGAGAAGACGGCCGTTATCCAAAGTGATACTAAGATTCGTATTTGCAAAATAGTTTTACACACCACCAGTTGATAACAGTTGTGAATCACATTTTCCTTCTCTGTTTTACAAAATTCCTCGTTACCATAATTTATTAACTGCATAGATAATACTTCCTTCTATGGTATATATAATGAGTTTTAGAACGATAATAGTCTACATATATATGAAGCAAATGATGCTACTTGATATGTAAAACAGTTTAAAGAAATGGCTGTTTTATTTATGCGGAAATTTATCAGAAAACTGTAATACATGTCGAGCAATTTGAATCCTGAAGTACATGTACTGTTGTTGAAAATTACAATGTTAATGCTTATCGGTTCATTAACGTAACAATGTAATTATGTAAAGTTAAAAGACGTGACAATTTAATGCACCCAATTGACGCCCGTCATTCAGTCAAATGTCATTTTGGAAACTTATTTACAACAGACAATAGGACAAAGTTTGGTTGAGAATGTTTACTGAGTCATCTGTGCATGTAAATGCGACGTGAAATTTCGGTTTCAGATGTTGCTCGACTTTCATTTGAAACAAGAGAATTAGTGAGCAAAGCTCACTCATGATACCCCCGCTTTTACATTAACATTGGTCAAAGAGAAATGTTTGAAAATAGCAAAAGGGTATCAATGTTTAAACTTTTGTATGAAAAGACCATAACATATATTATTAAAGCAGAGTAAGTATTACACCTCTAAGCATGTTTTAGAAGTAAAAGTCAAAGTGGTTTCGTAACATTTGAACAACTAGAAGAGCGTTTGCGGGACACCGCAAAAGCAGAGCAGCTCCGAAACTTTGGGTCCCGCCTTTCCCTGTTCCGCCTTCTCCTCAGCATAAATAAAATGGGATTTTTTTTGGACCAAACTTTGTTCATTATTCAAGTTATTCTAACAAGTTGAATCATCACTGGGGTCACTTTTCACAAGTGTGTTCTTAAAACCTATTTCTGATTTCAAAATTGGATCAAAGGATTAACATGGCCTGAACCAATATCTCATGACCTTGACCTTGACCTTAGACCTTCAAGGTCACACCATCAACGATAACTTTTCATTGTGTATAACAATCATGCAATGACTCAAAGTGTTCATTGTTAACATAAGGCATATTCACAATAGCATGCTTAAGTTGTGACCTTGCTGTGACCTTGACCTTTGACAGATTTTAGCGAAAACTTTTTCAAATCTTTGTCTATCTCCATAGTTGATATATACCAAATAAGAGCCTGACAGCACAAAAACGTTTGAAGTTATCATGTTTACAAGGATTATTGTAGTAATTAAAGCACTCATGACCTTGACCTTTGACCTTGAATGTGAACATGTCAAAATCATTTACCAGATTTATAAGAAAGAAGCTATGTATATGAGGTGTTAATACCTTCTTTGAAACAAGTAGTATTTGAGTTATGAGCGGAACCAAAAGTGTGACCATAGACGCGCACACAAAGACGCTTAAAAGTGAAAAATCTGAAAAAATAATCATGGAATCTGAGGGAAACATAGAAAAGGCACATCTAGGGACCATAAAGTGTACATGTATAAAGTTTCATAACAATTGAACAAGTAGTATTTGAGTTATGAGCGGAACCAAAAGTGTAAGCATAGACGCGCACACAAAGACGCTTAAAAGTGGAAAATCTGAAAAAATAATCATGGAATCTGAGTGAAACATAGAAAAGGCACATATAGGGACCATAAAGTGTACATGTATAAAGTTTCATAACAATTGAACAAGTAGTATTTGAGTTATGAGCGGAACCAAAAGTGTGACCATAGACGCGCACACAAAGACGCTTAAAAAAGGAAAATCTGAAAAAATAATCATGGAATCTGAGGGAAACATAGAAAAGGCACAACTAGGGACCATAAAGTGTACATGTATAAAGTTTCATAACAATTGAACAAGTAGTATTTGAGTTATGAGCGGAACCAAAAGTGTTCCGGACGGACGGACGCAAGGACGGACGGACGCGCTGAGCGCTATATACCCCCGACTACTTCGTAGCGGGGGTATAACTAGTAATCATATATATTGGGCGATATGGGTTGATTTGCAGGTTAAGTGAAATTAATTGAACTGAAATCAGCATATATCGTATTCAGCACGTGCACGTATTTAAGCCAAATAAAGTATCTTGAAACAAAATAGGTGTCTCGACATACATGTAGTGACATACATGTATTATTTGAACAAGTAATCTTACAGTTTCATTAATGTAAGCAGAATGGAGTCATTTAAGTGCTTAAGAAAATATTTCTTAACCTCCAATTACTTATCCTATTGTAAACTACGTAAACTGAAGGCGAACATATAATTATCATGACACTAATAATTTATGGTGACTCACACTCTATTAGTACATATGCAAATACATGTTTATTTTCATTAAGAACCATTTTCAAGGCATATTTCGATAAACAATGTCACACAAATATGCCACTATGATATACTTTTTTATATACAACAGACAAACCGCGATAGTCCGGCCACCAATAATACGAATCTTGCGGTGTCCGAACGGTAGCAAGCTGTAACCAAACTAATCTCTATATAAACTCATTAAATGTTGATTCATTAATCCGTTGAATCCGTTTCCGAATCCGAACGCCAATTAGCCGTAACGGATTAGTTAATAACAACTATTTCTGCTTCATTAATCCGGTGACAAGCGATCATCACACTGATGGGATCGGTAAACTTCAATGACAGTGGATTGACACGGGAGTTGAGCGTGTCAGTAGTTTGTGATTTTAATAGATTATAATGTTTTACATTGTGTGTCAGTACTTTGTGATTGTAATATATTAAATTTCTCATTTTGTGCGATAGTTATAAATATCCAGCGTGTCAAATTCATTTAATATTTTAAATACGTTCTCGTCTGTCTGTAGATTCAAAGGTTATCAACTCCATCTTGTTTAATTCATTTCAGTAGTCCGAACATTTCACTATCCGAACGTTTTTGATGAAAAACGGAAGCGTTCGGATTATCGAGGCCTGACTCCAAAAACTGAATCAATTTCATTCACATAAGTTAAACATGTAAGACAAATATATATTATATTGATGATAATACATTGTTAAAATAGTGAATGGGTAAATATATTATACCAATGTTGATACAATAGTGTCCGCACTTGCACTTTCACATTGCTTATTCTGATTAACATATATTGATTAAGAGTAGTCAGATATTCTGATTTTTGCATAGACCGTTATTTTATTTAAACTGCATTGAACTTTGCGCAATAAAACTTATAACTCATTTAATAATAATTATAATAAGTGTTTACCACGAATGAATTCATTTCACGACAACCTCGTTTACAATAAAGAAAATAGAAGTCACATACATTGTATACAGAGAACAATCACACTTGATCAACTTCAACATCATTTAAAGGACGAATACTGGAGGAATAGGTGTATTTTGAATTTATTGGTTTTTAAACGCGGTAGTAAGAAGAAAGTTTGACGTATTCATCTGGATCAACAGAAATCTTCAGGGATAATTTTAAAACTATTTTGTCGTAAACGAAACTGCTATTTTACTGGCGTTAGAAGAACTTCTTCTAAGCGAAATAATTATTTACTAGAGAAAAAGAACCATGCCGCCATTGGAAATCAAAAATTAATATGCTTTCAATGAAACAATGGTAAAAGAGAGCTGACACAAGTATGTCTATGGGAGGATCTACGTGTACGGGTATAAACACGCCGGGTCAACGTTGTCAATTATCGATAATATTTGCAGATCTCTCTTGTAAGTGACATGGCCCGTTGTGCGGCGTCCGTCCGTCATCCGTCGTCAAACCATAAACTTTTCACATTTTCGACTCCTCCTCATGAACCGCAGCACACCCAAAGCTGAAATTTTGCGGAGAGGTACCTTGCACACAGGGGGTCAAAGTTTGTTCATTTGAACTTCGCCACCCATCAAATATTGGCGTGGCAGGCATTATTAATAGAACCTTTAAACGACTTCTTCTCCGGAACCAGTTGACATAGGAAGATGACATTTTCAGATTTTACATATAAAATTTTATTTGTTCATTTGGTCCTGACCCCTCACCAAATATGGATGTGACAGGGGGTCCAACCTAAAATCTTTAAAAGACTTCTTCTTCAAAACGATTTGATACAGAGAATTAAAAGTTTCACATTTTAACAATCTGGGTCTACTCATGCTGCTCTCATATCTTAACATGTATGTTTTAGCAAATTTGCGAGTGAGTGATTAGCAGAGTGTGTAAAAACTCAAATGCAGAAAGGTTAATGTTAATTCTTTTAGTTATTCCCCTTTTGTATTATTCCCTCAATCAGATCCTATTATTCACCATTGGAAGTCTGTTGGCTATCCGTGTGCTGAGAAGGGTACAATTATACCAAATCATACCATGCCATGCATAATGGTTTGCGGTTTCAAAAGTTAAAACAAGATGATATCGAAATATATAATAGGCTATGACGGCAAATGGAAACTAACTAATTTCCCAGACTCAATAGATGGAACACATATAATGATGATTGAACACATTCTCACAGTAAGTGAATCCTATCGAATGCAAATGGGGAAGACATATTCTCAAATCATGAGACAAACAGTGAAAAAAGACATTTACTACTAAACTAAACCAAGTAAAGCTCCCTTCCTCTTTCGCCCTCACACCCAAACCTTTAGGCTTGAAGAGCTAAAATATGTTAATTAATTTCATCAGTGGTAAATTGTTGCTAAACTACGTTTACACAGTGATATTATTAATAAACTAATAAGATGTACATATCTATAATAATCTACAATAATTACTTTTCAAATTTAATAAATATGAGCAAAACCATTCAAGTCTTAAAGGGAAGATTGTGTAAGTCCCATTAACTTATCCGAATGTAAGCTAAGCTCCATACACTGAAGGCGTTAATCCTATTATAGTCATACTAATGATTCATGACATTGCGCTGAGTTCACTATTAGTAAATTTTCCCAAAACGTCTTTTCTCCCTTTAGAACTATTTCCGTGTCATACAAATATTCTACTGTGATATGTTTATATAGTATACTCTTCGCACACTGCTTCAATTTGATGTGTACATTAAAACCAAGTAAAACAAGTTTTTTTTATTATGATTTTATTCTTTCCTTTAATTTTTTATTGAATGGCTAAATAATATACAAGTGTTGATACCATAGACTTCCTACTAACCTGCATCCTTATTATGTTGATGAATATATATCAAAAGTAATCAAAGTGCGCCGATTTATATAATCTTTACTTTGCTCGATTAAATCTATCATATTCAGTCACATAAGTATGTCTAAGGAAGTATCTATGTACAGGTTTACACACACGATGTCAACTTTTTTGAATTAACTATTATAGTTTTAATTGTCATGAATTTCTCAATTATTCACCGTAAGTTGTTTTATAGAGAAATCTCATTATATGTTTATTCAAATTCTTAATAAAAAAATAAACTTGTATTAATTATATTTATATAATAGCGACCTTTGGGGATTTAAAGTGGAATCATTTATCAAAATCATTCTTATGTTATGTGAATCAAATATCAAGTGAAATGAAAAGAAATTGAATGAAACCAGTATTCGATTGTTATGTAAAAGATTACGGTCGACATGTCAATATCGCTCTTTCGCTCTTTCGCTCTTTCGCTCTTTCGCTCTATCGCTCTTTCGCTCTATCGCTTTATCGCTTTATCGCTCTTTCGCTTTATCGCTCTTTCGCTTATCGCTTTATCGCTCTTTCGCTTTATCGCTTTATCGCTCTTTCGCTTTATCGCTCTTTCGCTCTTTCGCTTTATTCTGCTGTTATTATCGCTTTATCGCTCTTTCGCTTTATCGCTCTTTCGCTTTATCGCACTGTTATTATCGCTTTATCGCTCTTTCGCTTTATCGCTCTTTCGCTTTATCGCTCTTTCGCTTTATCTCTCTTTCGCTTTATCGCTCTTTCGCTTTATCGTGCTGTTATTATCGCTTTAGCGCGTTGTTATATCGCTTTGTCGTGCGGCGTTATCGCTTTGTCGTGCGACACTATCGCTTTGTCGTGCGACACTATCGCTTTGTCGTGCGGCGTTATCGCTTTGTCGTGCGGCGTTATCGCTTTGTCGTGCGGCGTTATCGCTTTGTCGTGTTGCTCTATCGCTTTGTCGTGCAGCCTTATCGCTTTGTCGTGTGACTATATCGCTTTATCGCTTTGTCGTGTTGATACCAGAGGGCGAAAGAGCGATGTCCCCTCTCGGCCATCATAGTTTTCAATGTAGAATCCTACTCGATAACACCTTATCAGCCATGTTTCACCGTTATATTTTTTACTTGATTTATAAACACGACGTAAAAGCTGACTCTTTAATTGAGATATCAATCACCAACTCGTATCTTATACTGCCTTGTTATAGATTTTCGCTGATAACATGTTACTAGTTTCATAAAAACAGCTTAGAAGCTTATGAGATGATGGAGATATCAAATGTTAACACATGTCAAAATAGGATTAGTGAAAACGGGAGACAGCTTAATGTATATATATACACAGCACAGACATTTCTAACTTAGCCATCTAAAGTTGAAATAAAATAGCCTATTCACTTTTCACATAAATGTTAAAGATCTTCCAATGAATACTTCGTTTTTATCTGTTTTGGAATGGATATAAGTATTATCAAACTAGATGTTTAAGTTGTGCTTGCTTTCTCTATCACCATCTAAACCTTCAGGAAGGTATTAAATTTTCATATAAAATCTGTCTTGCTACAACACGGGTGACCTCTATATTTAAGATGTCATTTCTAGAAGCACCCTTTATTTATATAAGCTATCACGCTTTGTATAACATCCGCTCAAATCCTAATTCTTTGTGAGGTTTCATAAAGAAATTGGCCAGTCGTGACGATGGGTAAACTCGCCTATCTACAGGTATTGCGCTCGCCTCTGACTCATGACACGTGTCGCTAAAGATAGCTTTGGCGCCAAAATTTAAAACCGGTTTCTGATTGGACTGACGCTCTTGTATGGGTTAGGGTCGGCTTAAAGAAAGCTTTGTTTTGCAGTAATGACGATGAATCGCTTAATGAGCATCCTCGCATTTAACTGTCAACTGATTGGTCGACCTTTCTGACCTGTGACGTCATGCATACATTAGCTTATTAATGAGCTACGCTGCATAAATTAACGCTGATCCGGTTCGGATCCGGTTGGCAAACCGTCTGACACCACCCTATATACTACTCTTGTCTTATCGTAGCCACGCCCCTTCTATTATGTCCTTATGAGTCCTTGGTTGTGCAACATTCAGCTGACGCAATGCAGCAAGGCTTAAAGTAAACAGTGCATGAGACTAACGCGGGTTATGCGGGGGAAGTTGACAATTGATTGTCCCTCTGTAGAGAGTTAGGAAGGTGCAGCAGAGAGTTAGGAAGGTGCAGTAGAGAGTTAGGAAGGTGCAGCAGAGAGTTAGGAAGGTGAAGCAGAGAGTTAGGAAGGTGCAGTAGAGAGCAAGGAAGGTGAAGTAGAGAGTTAGGAAGGTGCAGTAGAGAGTTAGGAAGGTGCAGCAGAGAGTTAGGAAGGTGCAGTAGAGAGTTAGGAAGGTGAAGCAGAGAGTTAGGAAGGTGCAGTAGAGAGTAAGGAAGGTGAAGCAGAGAGTTAGGAAGGTGCAGTAGAGAGTAAGGAAGGTGAAGCAGAGAGTTAGGAAGGTGCAGTAGAGAGTTAGGAAGGTGAAGCAGAGAGTTAGGAAGGTGCAGTAGAGAGTAAGGAAGGTGCAGCAGAGAGTTAGGAAGGTGAAGCAGAGAGTTAGGAAGGTGCAGTAGAGAGTAAGGAAGGTGAAGCAGAGAGTTAGGAAGGTGCAGTAGAGAGTAAGGAAGGTGAAGTAGAGAGTTAGGAAGGTGCAGTAGAGAGTTAGGAAAGTGCAGCAGAGAGTTAGGAAGGTGCAGCAGAGAGTTAGGAAGGTGCAGCAGAGAGTTAGGAGGGTGCAGTAGAGAGTTAGGAAGGTGCAGTAGAGAGTTAGGAAGGTGCAGCAGAGAGTTAGGAAGGCGCAGCAGAGAGTTAGGAAGGTGCAGTAGAGAGTTAGGAAGGTGAAGCAGAGAGTTAGGAAGGTGAAGCAGAGAGTTAGGAAGGTGCAGTAGAGAGTTAGGAAGGTGAAGCAGAGAGTTAGGAAGGTGCAGCAGAGAGTTAGGAAGGTGCAGCAGAGAGTTAGGAAGGTGCAGTAGAGAGTTAGGAAGGTGAAGCAGAGAGTTAGGAAGGTGAAGCAGAGAGTTAGGAAGGTGCAGTAGAGAGTTAGGAAGGTGAAGCAGAGAGTTAGGAAGGTGCAGTAGAGAGTTAGGAAGGTGAAGCAGAGAGTTAGGAAGGTGAAGCAGAGAGTAAGGAAGGTGAAGTAGAGAGTTAGGAAGGTGCAGCAGAGAGTTAGGAAGGTGCAGTAGAGAGTTAGGAAGGTGAAGCAGAGAGTTAGGAAGGTGCAGTAGAGAGTAAGGAAGGTGCAGCAGAGAGTTAGGAAGGTGAAGGAGAGAGTTAGGAAGGTGCAGTAGAGAGTAAGGAAGGTGAAGCAGAGAGTTAGGAAGGTGCAGTAGAGAGTAAGGAAGGTGAAGGAGAGAGTTAGGAAGGTGCAGCAGAGAGTTAGGAAGGTGCAGTAGAGAGTTAGGAAAGTGCAGCAGAGAGTTAGGAAGGTGCAGCAGAGAGTTAGGAAGGTGCAGCAGAGAGTTAGGAAGGTGCAGTAGAGAGTTAGGAAGGTGCAGTAGAGAGTTAGGAAGGTGCAGTAGAGAGTTAGGAAGGTGCAGCAGAGAGTTAGGAAGGTGCAGCAGAGAGTTAGGAAGGTGAAGCAGAGAGTTAGGAAGGTGCAGTAGAGAGTTAGGAAGGTGAAGGAGAGAGTTAGGAAGGTGCAGTAGAGAGTAAGGAAGGTGAAGCAGAGAGTTAGGAAGGTGCAGTAGAGAGTTAGGAAGGTGCAGTAGAGAGTTAGGAAGGTGCAGTAGAGAGTTAGGAAGGTGAAGCAGAGAGTTAGGAAGGTGCAGTAGAGAGTAAGGAAGGTGCAGCAGAGAGTTAGGAAGGTGAAGCAGAGAGTTAGGAAGGTGCAGTAGAGAGTAAGGAAGGTGAAGCAGAGAGTTAGGAAGGTGCAGTAGAGAGTAAGGAAGGTGAAGTAGAGAGTTAGGAAGGTGCAGTAGAGAGTTAGGAAGGTGCAGTAGAGAGTTAGGAAGGTGAAGTAGAGAGTTAGGAAGGTGCAGCAGAGAGTTAGGAAGGTGCAGTAGAGAGTAAGGAAGGTGCAGTAGAGAGTTAGGAAGGTGAAGCAGAGAGTTAGGAAGGTGCAGCAGAGAGTTAGGAGGGTGCAGTAGAGAGTTAGGAAGGTGCAGTAGAGAGTTAGGAAGGTGCAGCAGAGAGTTAGGAAGGTGCAGCAGAGAGTTAGGAAGGTGCAGTAGAGAGTTAGGAAGGTGAAGCAGAGAGTTAGGAAGGTGAAGCAGAGAGTTAGGAAGGTGCAGTAGAGAGTTAGGAAGGTGAAGCAGAGAGTTAGGAAGGTGCAGCAGAGAGTTAGGAAGGTGCAGCAGAGAGTTAGGAAGGTGCAGTAGAGAGTTAGGAAGGTGAAGCAGAGAGTTAGGAAGGTGAAGCAGAGAGTTAGGAAGGTGCAGTAGAGAGTTAGGAAGGTGAAGCAGAGAGTTAGGAAGGTGCAGTAGAGAGTTAGGAAGGTGAAGCAGAGAGTTAGGAAGGTGAAGCAGAGAGTAAGGAAGGTGAAGTAGAGAGTTAGGAAGGTGCAGCAGAGAGTTAGGAAGGTGCAGTAGAGAGTTAGGAAGGTGAAGCAGAGAGTTAGGAAGGTGCAGTAGAGAGTAAGGAAGGTGCAGCAGAGAGTTAGGAAGGTGAAGGAGAGAGTTAGGAAGGTGCAGTAGAGAGTAAGGAAGGTGAAGCAGAGAGTTAGGAAGGTGCAGTAGAGAGTAAGGAAGGTGAAGGAGAGAGTTAGGAAGGTGCAGCAGAGAGTTAGGAAGGTGCAGTAGAGAGTTAGGAAAGTGCAGCAGAGAGTTAGGAAGGTGCAGCAGAGAGTTAGGAAGGTGCAGCAGAGAGTTAGAAAGGTGCAGTAGAGAGTTAGGAAGGTGCAGTAGAGAGTTAGGAAGGTGCAGTAGAGAGTTAGGAAGGTGCAGCAGAGAGTTAGGAAGGTGCAGCAGAGAGTTAGGAAGGTGAAGCAGAGAGTTAGGAAGGTGCAGTAGAGAGTTAGGAAGGTGAAGGAGAGAGTTAGGAAGGTGCAGTAGAGAGTAAGGAAGGTGCAGCAGAGAGTTAGGAAGGTGCAGTAGAGAGTTAGGAAGGTGCAGTAGAGAGTTAGGAAGGTGCAGCAGAGAGTTAGGAAGGTGCAGCAGAGAGTTAGGAAGGTGAAGCAGAGAGTTAGGAAGGTGCAGCAGAGAGTTAGGAAGGTGCAGTAGAGAGTTAGGAAGGTGCAGTAGAGAGTTAGGAAGGTGCAGCAGAGAGTTAGGAAGGTGCAGCAGAGAGTTAGGAAGGTGAAGCAGAGAGTTAGGAAGGTGCAGCAGAGAGTTAGGAAGGTGCAGTAGAGAGTTAGGAAGGTGCAGTAGAGAGTTAGGAAGGTGCAGCAGAGAGTTAGGAAGGTGCAGCAGAGAGTTAGGAAGGTGCAGCAGAGAGTTAGGAAGGTGAAGCAGAGAGTTAGGAAGGTGCAGCAGAGAGTTAGGAAGGTGCAGTAGAGAGTTAGGAAGGTGCAGTAGAGAGTTAGGAAGGTGCAGCAGAGAGTTAGGAAGGTGCAGCAGAGAGTTAGGAAGGTGAAGTAGAGAGTAAGGAAGGTGAAGCAGAGAGTTAGGAAGGTGCAGCAGAGAGTTAGGAAGGTGAAGCAGAGAGTTAGGAAGGTGCAGTAGAGAGTTAGGAAGGTGCAGTAGAGAGTAAGGAAGGTGCAGTAGAGAGTTAGGAAGGTGCAGTAGAGAGTTAGGAAGGTGAAGTAGAGAGTTAGGAAGGTGCAGTAGAGAGTAAGGAAGGTGCAGTAGAGAGTTAGGAAGGTGCAGTAGAGAGTTAGGAAGGTGAAGGAGAGAGTTAGGAAGGTGCAGTAGAGAGTTAGGAAGGTGCAGTAGAGAGTAAGGAAGGTGCAGTAGAGAGTTAGGAAGGTGAAGGAGAGAGTTAGGAAGGTGCAGTAGAGAGTAAGGAAGGTGCAGCAGAGAGTTAGGAAGGTGCAGTAGAGAGTTAGGAAGGTGCAGTAGAGAGTTAGGAAGGTGCAGCAGAGAGTTAGGAAGGTGCAGCAGAGAGTTAGGAAGGTGCAGTAGAGAGTTAGGAAGGTGCAGCAGAGAGTTAGGAAGGTGCAGCAGAGAGTTAGGAAGGTGCAGTAGAGAGTTAGGAAGGTGCAGCAGAGAGTTAGGAAGGTGAAGCAGAGAGTTAGGAAGGTGCAGTAGAGAGTAAGGAAGGTGCAGTAGAGAGTTAGGAAGGTGCAGTAGAGAGTTAGGAAGGTGCAGCAGAGAGTTAGGAAGGTGCAGCAGAGAGTTAGGAAGGTGAAGCAGAGAGTTAGGAAGGTGCAGCAGAGAGTTAGGAAGGTGCAGTAGAGAGTTAGGAAGGTGAAGCAGAGAGTTAGGAAGGTGAAGCAGAGAGTTAGGAAGGTGCAGTAGAGAGTAAGGAAGGTGCAGTAGAGAGTTAGGAAGGTGCAGTAGAGAGTTAGGAAGGTGCAGTAGAGAGTTAGGAAGGTGAAGTAGAGAGTTAGGAAGGTGCAGCAGAGAGTTAGGAAGGTGCAGTAGAGAGTAAGGAAGGTGCAGTAGAGAGTTAGGAAGGTGAAGCAGAGAGTTAGGAAGGTGCAGCAGAGAGTTAGGAAGGTGCAGCAGAGAGTTAGGAAGGTGCATAGAGAGTTAGGAAGGTGGAGTAGAGAGTTAGGAAGGTGAAGCAGAGAGTTAGGAAGGTGCAGCAGAGAGTTAGGAAGGTGCAGCAGAGAGTTAGGAAGGTGCAGTAGAGAGTTAGGAAGGTGAAGCAGAGAGTTAGGAAGGTGAAGCAGAGAGTTAGGAAGGTGCAGTAGAGAGTAAGGAAGGTGCAGTAGAGAGTTAGGAAGGTGAAGCAGAGAGTTAGGAAGGTGCAGCAGAGAGTTAGGAAGGTGCAGTAGAGAGTTAGGAAGGTGCAGCAGAGAGTTAGGAAGGTGCAGTAGAGAGTTAGGAAGGTGCAGTAGAGAGTTAGGAAGGTGCAGTAGAGAGTTAGGAAGGTGCAGTAGAGAGTTAGGAAGGTGCAGCAGAGAGTTAGGAAGGTGCAGTAGAGAGTTAGGAAGGTGCAGTAGAGAGTTAGGAAGGTGCAGCAGAGAGTTAGGAAGGTGCAGTAGAGAGTTAGGAAGGTGCAGCAGAGAGTTAGGAAGGTGAAGCAGAGAGTTAGGAAGGTGCAGTAGAGAGTAAGGAAGGTGCAGTAGAGAGTTAGGAAGGTGCAGTAGAGAGTTAGGAAGGTGAAGTAGAGAGTTAGGAAGGTGCAGTAGAGAGTTAGGAAGGTGCAGTAGAGAGTTAGGAAGGTGCAGTAGAGAGTAAGGAAGGTGCAGCAGAGAGTTAGGAAGGTGCAGTAGAGAGTTAGGAAGGTGCAGCAGAGAGTTAGGAAGGTGCAGTAGAGAGTTAGGAAGGTGCAGCAGAGAGTTAGGAAGGTGCAGTAGAGAGTTAGGAAGGTGCAGCAGAGAGTTTGGAAGGTGCAGTAGAGAGTTAGGAAGGTGCAGCAGGGAGTTAGGAAGGTGCAGTAGAGAGTTAGGAAGGTGCAGTAGAGAGTAAGGAAGGTGAAGGAGAGAGTTAGGAAGGTGCAGCAGAGAGTTTGGAAGGTGCAGTAGAGAGTTTGGAAGGTGCAGTAGAGAGTTAGGAAGGTGCAGCAGAGAGTTAGGAAGGTGCAGCAGAGAGTTAGGAAGGTGAAGCAGAGAGTTAGGAAGGTGAAGCAGAGAGTTAGGAAGGTGCAGCAGAGAGTTAGGAAGGTGCAGCAGAGAGTTAGGAAGGTGCAGTAGAGAGTAAGGAAGGTGCAGCAGAGAGTTAGGAAGGTGCAGTAGAGAGTTAGGAAGGTGCAGCAGAGAGTTTGGAAGGTGCAGTAGAGAGTTAGGAAGGTGCAGCAGAGAGTTAGGAAGGTGCAGTAGAGAGTTAGGAAGGTGCAGTAGAGAGTAAGGAAGGTGAAGGAGAGAGTTAGGAAGGTGCAGCAGAGAGTTAGGAAGGTGAAGCAGAGAGTTAGGAAGGTGAAGCAGAGAGTTAGGAAGGTGCAGTAGAGAGTTAGGAAGGTGCAGTAGAGAGTTAGGAAGGTGAAGCAGAGAGTTAGGAAGGTGAAGCAGAGAGTTAGGAAGGTGCAGCAGAGAGTTAGGAAGGTGCAGTAGAGAGTTAGGAAGGTGCAGTAGAGAGTTAGGAAGGTGAAGCAGAGAGTTAGGAAGGTGAAGCAGAGAGTTAGGAAGGTGCAGTAGAGAGTTAGGAAGGTGCAGGAGAGAGTTAGGAAGGTGAAGCAGAGAGTTAGGAAGGTGAAGCAGAGAGTTAGGAAGGTGAAGCAGAGAGTTAGGAAGGTGCAGCAGAGAGTTAGGAAGGTGCAGTAGAGAGTTAGGAAGGTGAAGCAGAGAGTTAGGAAGGTGCAGCAGAGAGTTAGGAAGGTGCAGTAGAGAGTTAGGAAGGTGAAGGAGAGAGTTAGGAAGGTGCAGTAGAGAGTTAGGAAGGTGCAGTAGAGAGTTAGGAAGGTGAAGCAGAGAGTTAGGAAGGTGCAGCAGAGAGTTAGGAAGGTGCAGTAGAGAGTAAGGAAGGTGAAGGAGAGAGTTAGGAAGGTGCAGTAGAGAGTTAGGAAGGTGCAGTAGAGAGTTAGGAAGGTGCAGCAGAGAGTTAGGAAGGTGAAGCAGAGAGTTAGGAAGGTGCAGTAGAGAGTAAGGAAGGTGCAGTAGAGAGTTAGGAAGGTGCAGCAGAGAGTTAGGAAGGTGCAGTAGCACATAACTCTGCCAAATGTCACGTGACTGTCTGTCGCATGACGGGATTGTGGCTGGATCAACTTTGTCAATTTTAAAATAACATTCAGGGAATATGTTTAACAAACTCATAGTAAAGCTGTAGTATTGTTAGCAGCGTGAACGAACGATTTAAAGGTGCTGGAATAAATTGCTCTCACAGAGATATCAGTAAGTGTTATCAATGGCTAAATAATACTCCTGAACAATAAAAAGAGTTCTAAAACGAATGTACATGGTTCGGTTAATCCATGCGAGTCCACTTCCCTTCGAGTGACCATTTAAATGTGTTCACATTAAAATAGCAGCTCGAATGTAGTTCAAGTGATCTGACTTATGTAGCCATACCTAGACACTCAGAATTTTGAATATGGTACAATGATGGAATGGTAAACATCTTACTGTCTGAACTCTCAGATTCGCATGAAACCTACAAATCTACCTCTCACACTTAAAAGTTCCACACCACTGTCACTTAAAACGTCGCACCATTTTCTTCAGATACTGATTACCGTTTTCTATGGATACGGCTTATCGAATCGTGTAGTGAGATTGTTTATACGTTTACGTACCAATATAATGTATACAATTTAATAAATTGTAAATTTGAGAAAACATAATAATTTATGTTAAAATCGTGCTACAGCGCCTTTAAATTGCTTAATACGAATCGAACTAGAGCTGACTGGACATATCATTCTATCGTGAGTCATGAAACAGTGATGACAAGGGACAAATCAACACGTGACTGACAGGGGTAGCATGACTGAACACTGTGCTGTAAATGCCAAGATACGATGGATTAGAGATTACTTCGTGTATTCCTGTTACTATGTTGAATAGTTGTTTTGTTAATGGCCGAGTAGAGTAGCGTAAGATTAGATTACACATGTTGTTAACATGCTCATAACTACAGAGAGGGCTAGGGTTTAAAATCCTTCTCTGAGAAATCTATCGAGTTTTATTATTGTAACTTGCCCTTTCATGCTGTTCCATTTGTTGTAACAAGCTGTTCGCGTCGTGCCACCTCAGTCTAACGTCCCTGTGTGTCCTTGAATGAATCATTCTATACTGCGTTTTGTTCATGAGTAATACACGTAATTATGCATCCTAATGAAACTTATGGTGAAATGTTCTCTGTTTATGATATTGTTTAAAGCTTTATTGTTTGGCTTGTTACAGTTAAATGTAATAAGCACGTTCTCAATAATAAAAATAATCAGGAAGAAAGTGCACACCTCGGTTTTATCTAATGTAGGATTTTCAGTTGTAGATATGTTAAGTTGTTGACTCTTAAACTAAATAGTGCAGCCACATAGTCGTCAGTCAAAGTATAACATGTTTATAATATTTCATTTAAAATGAAATTAATAAAAAAAAATCAAAATATTTGCATAAATCACAACCTTCATCAACACATTAAAAAAAACTCTATGTGAAACCAATAAATGTGCCTCCTTCTTCACAAGCATTTCAAACATGGCAGGAGTCATATTGGTGTCAAGTCTCTCATTTCTTACCCATGCCTACATTAAGCAGAAATATTCTAACAAAACATTAACCAGGCACCAAGTAATGCATTCAAATTACTGCAGACATGTGTTGGCTCAATCGTGTGATCAAACGCATCACATCTCTTGTAAAATATTGCCTTAATCGGGAATCACACATTTTTTTTCAATATTTTCTTATGAACATGAATTTATTTGAAAGAACAATTTTCTCGAGGATAAAAAAATGTACGAGAACAATACTATTAAAGACTCAAAGGTTAAGAAGTTGTCTATTCTGTTTCAGTTAAGTTGTATATTGGATATCAATTATTAAAACTTTATGTTGTATGAAAATGTGACAAATTTGATTTATTTTAGTGTGTGAAGAGGAATGTGATAATAGACATATTGGGTTCGATTACTTTTTAGTTTGTTGTTTTACTATGTGAACATGATTTCAATTTAAAGAATAAAACTGATAAATGTGTCAAACAATTGAACAGATCTCTGCATCAACACTAGGAAAGATGTTAAGAATAAATGGTTTTATAGGGGAATTTGGAGTTAGCGTGCTTATATCGCATGTCTGGTTTGTTCACTCTGTTGTATACATTGTCACAGGGATGTTCATGGACTCTTCATTTGAAATATCTGGAGTCTAGCATCAATTGGCTGTTTGCCGAGCGTTCAGGTGTAGGGTTTCCACCCCATTCCGGTTCTCGAAACTAACTGATAGTGATTGCATGACAGTTTTTATTTGTATTTCACAACAAGTGTAGATGTGCAGTTTGGTGTTTTAATTTCTTGGGAAATTAGTTTCAGCTGTCTCCGTGGACGAGTGGACGAGTGGACGAGTGGACGAGCGGACGAGTGGACGAGCGGACGAGCGGATGAGTGGACGAGTGGACGAGTGGACGAGCGGACGAGTGGACGAGCGGACGAGTGGACGAGTGGACGAGCGGATGAGTGGATGAGTGGACGAGCGGACGAGTGGATGAGCGGACGGGCGGACGAGTGGACGAGCGGACGGGCGGACGAGTGGATGAGCGGACGAGTGAACGAGTGGACGAATGGGAACACAAGGCAACTTGACCCAGTCTGTGTATTTTTGCACTTATGAAATTGATGATAAAATAGAACGTTTTATAATTATTGATATTGTTCTGAAGTTTGTTATCACGTTAGTAAACCTTTGTTGATGAAATCATTATTGCCATTATTCCATACACCAATTCCTGTTAATTATTCATCTTGACTGTTTTAATTTTTCAAACGATTTTAAAACAATTTTAGATGCAATGTCCAATTCTAATCAACATGCTCGTAATGTGAACGTTAAACTCTATTGGGTGGTTCTCAAATAAGTTTAAAAGTCAAATTTTAAAGTAAAGTGATTCATTGTTGTTTTAGAGTGTTCAGTGTTCAATGTTCAGTGTTCAGTGTTCAGTGTTCTCATTAAACCAAATATCCTAGTTTGATAATTAACATTTAGTTAAACGCAGAGCAAGACAGATGCAACACAGTGATGATACTTTGTGTCAATGGGAGTGTTACATAAATTAAGTTCTGTTATTTAACAGAGTAACGGAACAGAAAATTGAATTATTCTGCATTATTAAAATAACATTGAGAACATGAGATGTCAGAACAACATATAAGGACAATATTTTGTGGTCATATGTTTCAAGTTAATTGTAAAATGTATCGTCGGCTTGATAAGCATGTTATTCAATTAGAAACAAATGGTTAAATATACAATAATTTTGCTACGAAAATCCTATTTAATTTAATTCGATCACTGTTTCCACTTAAAATGGAAGTATATAAACATTGGAGACACCATGGAAACAATTCTATCATTAGATTAATTTCTGTTTTTTTTTAAATCCACCTGCCATCATTATCAAATTGTTCAGTGTTCTCATTGGAACGAAATAATCTAGTTTGGCAATTATCACTTGGTTGAGCACAGAGCAAGACAGATGCAAAGAGGAAATGTAAGAAATGCATAAACAGAAATGTACAACAAATTATATGTTGTCATTGTTCATCGATATTCTTATTTTAAAAAGTCCAACCTGGGCAACATATATAGTGATGGTTCTTTTAATTCAAGGCAAGTTTTACATGATGAAGTTCTAACGGATTTTTATTTGTACATTGTATTTGGATAATTTTCCTGCACTAGTAAAAACTAATCTGGAGTACACATCATAATTTGATCAACTTTTAAGATCCTATATTTTCTTTACTTCACTTCTTCTTCACTTCACTTCTTCTTCACTGGGCACATGTCACTGAGACGAGACACAAGCAGGACAGACTGAGTTACAGATAAAGATGGGATATATCATATGCACATACGACGTGGTATCCGGCGTGAGGTGAAGCACGTGAGTACCAGATGCCCGGTGTCTAAACTAGAGTATTGAGAGCATCTATAAACGTCCTCCACACCCCAGCAGGTGTTGGTCATCTCCTATACGTTCACCCCTGCTACACAGTTTTCACTGAAATGTGTGGTTAAAGGAAATAGAAACTTGCTACGAAAATCTAATTTAATTTCATTCCATCTCAGTTTTGCCACTTAAAATGGAAAGATATATACATTGGTGAACACCATAGAAACAATTCCATCACAAGATTACGTAAGTAAAAATAATTTCTTTCTGTTTTAACCCATTCAAGAATAAGAGAAAGCATTCTGCCCGAACTTAAATAGAGAGAAATTGATTTACTGTGTTTCAGGACTGTGCACAGTGCTGCGTGATCAAGATATGCGCCCACTTCCAGACCAGGTTTAGTGCAGGCAAATAGGACCAGGTCACAATGTACGGTTGAGCTTTTAACTTGGATTTAAATACAAATACAGAACTGATAAGGGGTTCAAAGTCGAACGGATCTTAGTGCTGATTTACAGGTATCGTAACTGTCTGGACAACATCCAGTGTAATCGGCAACTTGCTCCGCTACAAACTACTCTTTGAAATTCCATCGATGATTCTTTCAAAAACTAAGGAACTTCGTCGACGAGGGACGATGAATACGGCGATGTATTGACGACTGACGACTGTTGTTTTGTTGGTCGACCATGTTTCTTTATTTACGTGTATTCCCGAGCCGGTGTTACAATCACAACTTGGAGTACACTACATGGTCCTCCTCAAAACCCTGTCGTGGAGACTCTCTCCAAGCTGTGTCCGACTCGGGGCGTTGATGAACTAAATCTACATAAGGCTGAGTTGGTGTCTAGCACGTAGGGTGTGGACTGGTCAGTCCGGCAGAGTAGCATTCTCTTCCCACAGAGTTTAGTCCCTACAGTTTTCCGGTTCTACCCTCTGTTACATTACGCTCGATAATGTGGGCGGGAAGGTAGTGTTCTGATTGGTTGCAATTGAATCTAGTTGTGCAATCAGCGGGGCCGTTGTAAAAGTGACATTTGCCAATGACACGTCATAATGATACAATAAACGTAAGGGCAACGTTTTCTCGTTTTCCTGTGTTTTCTGTGTTTTCCTCGAACTATGCTATTTGATTTTGTGAAAATTATTGATCATAAACATAATTATAAATAAAGAAGACCAAATCAGAGACAAATACCAAAATCATTTCATTTGCGTTATTTACATCAGACATATTCGAATGACATATGCTAATGAGCAAGACCCTTCAGAGTAAAATGCCTCGATCTATTAAGTTACCCTGTCGACATGGCCAATCAAAAATGAGTTTTCATTGGTTAAGAACCAGGGATACGGTATGAGATTTCTCTTTACACCGCTAGGGGACTTTGGTTCTGCTCTCGATTTCAAGCGTAATGTAACAGAGGGTAGAACCGGAAAACTGTAGGGACTAAACTCTGTGGGAAGAGAATGGCAGAGTAGCCGAGCCTGTCGGCTGTCCATCCGTCTGCTCTGCTGATCAGCGCGAATCTGTTTGAATCTGCTGAGAGTCTGATTTAGTCTGATGAGAGTCTGATTTAGTCTGATGAGAGTCTGATTTAGTCTGATGAGAGAACACCTCTCTGCGTATTTAAGCACATACATGTTATATCATAACATTCATATTATCCAATAAAACTGATTTGGCCGGTCACCTGCTGGAACCTTCACTATAAATGTGCCTTGTGGGATATTGAGCTGCTTGTCAATTCTTCTTGTCAATGTTTCCGTGGCAATTATTTTGAATTTAGTCTTTTCGAATGGTAGGGTTTGTACTCAATACATAACTTTTAAGATTGAATTATTTTGTTTTTGAATTGGAGGCAGGGGAGACATCTTTTTGTAAGAGTAAACCGCTTTGTAGGTACCCTCCATATTCACTACAATATATTCAATAATAATTTCTGACAAATATATAGCTTGTTTTTATTGTAAATATTGTCGCAGAATAAGAAAATATTAATATGAGTATACACTCAGTTTGCAGCAATTTTTTCGCTGCTGAGCTGTGGCAGTTTGTAAGCTCTTGGCCATGAAGTATGCGTTCTGTGCCTTGTACTTTTATATCATATTGAACTGTAATACATATCTGAAATTTGAGTTGGTTCTAGGCCGAAATGAAACATCAGTTGTTTATCACATACATTTGTGTGTGTGTGTGTGTGTGTGTGTGTGTGTGTGTGTGTGTGTGTGTGTGCGTGCGTGTGTGTGTGTGTGTGTGTGTGTGTGTGTGTGTGTGTGTGATTGTTAGTGAAGAACAGATTTCAAAGAAGCATGTCGTCTAAAACTGATACCCTTCTTTGTGGCAACAGAGTAACCAAATGCAAAATTTTTACATAAGGTTCTGAAGCTATTTGTTGTGAAGAAGTTGATAATGCAAATGTTTTGCGGATGGACACCGGATGTCATGCAATGACTTACTTGACTTATTCCTTTTAACTCCTAGGGGAGCATAGGGCTGCAATGATGTCATGCAATGTTGTGCCATAATTACGTTGGTTTTTCTGGCCTGATGATCTTTAATCAGACCACCATTTTCAGAAAATGAGCTTTTAAGAAATAATTTGCAAGATTATCCCCATCACTCTTTGCTGCTTTGTAGAGGCGACCATGCTACCAAAGAAGTGTTATCATGGTAATTCTTGGTGGGATGATAGCACAAAGTGACTCCTCAGTATTTAGAAAGGTTTGATAACGATAAATACCCCTGTATTCACCCCTATGTCTTAAAACCCATGTAAACGCAAATTGATTTGCCCTTTGCCCCTGTGGGTAAATTAGCCCCCGGGGGCAAATAGGTGTCATATAATAGCTTTACAGAAACTATCTGTCTGTCTGTCTATGTTTTAAACTGTCCCCTTACCAATCTTCACCAGATGAGGCTGTATCTGGGTTGTGCGTTTCATACACCAATACCTCTATATGTATATAAAAGTCTCTCGTAGCTCTTATAGCCTGGTACATACAATGTATACCAAGGTTATTGTTAAGTAACGTTACTAACTGTATATATGGTTGAGACTAAGAGAAACTATCTGTCTGTCTGTCTGTCTGTCTATGTTTTAAACTGTGTCTTACCACTCTCCACCAGTGTTTGGTATAGATCTGGAGTAATGTAACCATAGCCGATGTTGTCAGACTGTATGACAGCATGCCCAGAAGAATTACCTCCCTTGAAAGGGCACGCGGCGATATTGATCTGACTACTCATTGTATTACAACACCCTTCTTTTATTGTGTCCATGACCTTAGAGCAGAATGGACTTTTGTAGCATCATGTTAATGATAAAATACATGATGTTTTCTCAAACTATGACCTTGAACACGTTATATTGTCAGTAGAAACTATTCAAATTCAAAGTCAATTAAACATTGCCGTAATAAGGAACTTTATGTTTTATTGAACACTGTTAATAACATACCTGTTATTATATAAGCATGTTTTTATACAACTGTTTTCAGGAAGAGAGGTGATTAGAGGTGAAATGATATGAAAGCGACCAACTTTCAGCAAAGATTGTTTATTCAAAAGCAAATTATAAAGAAATGGGATGAGAATCAATAAGGATATAAAAACAATGTTCAAATGTATTACGGAAAGGATCTCCGTTGTTTACTTCAGCACCAGTGATACAGTGACAACACACACAAAACAATTAGAAATGCAATATATATTAACATTTTTTTAATAGTTTTACAAATGAGGGTCAGCAATTTTTGCTCGATCTCGATTCAAGTATACTCATGTTTGATACATATTTCTTTAACCTAAAAATCATATACACATCGACTGCAAACTATAAAACTTTTGGAGTAACCAAAACATCCAATAGCAATGTTTGTTAATCAAGTTACTAATCAATTGCATATTTTGGCAGCTTGGATATGCTAAATTAATAATAACATTTGATAAAGACATGAGGATTTTGATACAATAACAGACCTTAATAAAAAAAAAATAATCAATTACTATTACAAACAAATAACTTCATTTAAAACAACAGTGAAACTAAACACAAACCGAAACAATAAACAAGAACAAAAAGTAAATGAATAACTAGTCAGCGAAATTAAAGATGTATAAGAAATAATAAACAAACAATATCAAACTAGATATCCCAACAAAATAATTTAAGTGAACATGAATGACGATATATTACAGTATAAAAATTGTAAAATAAAAACAGTGAAGTGAAAAATGTAGTAAAACACAAATATACCAAAGTAATATAAGACTATCGAAAAACAAAAGTTGGGAAAAAAGAACAAAAGACCAATGCACACGATGACTTAAATGCCTTTAAAATCGTTATTCACTATTCCAAAAACAAACCCCGATGAACTGAAGGAGAAATGTATCATTAAATATTAGAATTCGTATTGAAGTCAACGTTAAGAAGAACACGGTTTTAGTTCCCTGACTTAGAATACACAAATGGTAAGCCCTATTGATGCTAAACCAGAACTTAACTGTTTGAGAGGCATTCTAGAAGTTGGTGTGATGAAGAAGACAAATATTTATGGATGATCAACTTCTTTATTAACAATAGCGACGTTTCGGTATAGATCCTTATACCTTTATCGTCCATATGCTTGATAACGGTATAAGGATCTATACCGAAACGTCGCTATTGTTAATAAAGAAGTTGATCATCCATACATATTTGTCTTCTTCAGAAATTAACTATCTTTTCCTCGATAGATTCGACCAAAATATTACAAATTCAAACTATATTTTACATGTCATGTTCCAAAGATAAAGCGATTATGAATAATAAATATAAAAAGCTTGAAACACAATGATATTGTTAACGTCATTTAATGCAAAATCTTGGGACAGACAAATTCAGATAGTTATTGGGATCGTTTACTACTTAACATGACCTCTGCATCTGTGTTAGTGGGCGTGTATAATACTTCACTTGACCTGTGTATCTATGTTAGTGGGCGCGTCCATTACTTCACTTGACTTCACTTGACCGCTGTATCTATGTTAGTGGGCTGTCTACTACTTAACATGACCTATGTATCTGTGTTAGTGGGCGTGTCTTCAACATAACATGACCTCTGTATCTGTGTTAGTGGGCGTGTCTTCAACATAACATGACCTCTGTATCTCTGTTAGTGGGCGTGTCTTCAACATAACATGACCTCTGTATCTGTGTTAGTGGGCGTGTCTTCAACATAACATGACCTCTGTATCTCTGTTAGTGGGCGTTTCTACTACTTCACCTGACCTCTGTATCATGTGAGTGGGCGTGTCTGCTAGTTAACTTGACCTCTGTATCTATGCTAGTGGGCGTGTCTACTACTAGACTTGACCTCTGTATCTATGCTAGTGGGCGTGTCTACTATTAAACTTGACCTGTGTATCTGTGTTAGTGGGCGTGTCTACTACTTGACATGACCTCTGTATCTGTGTTAGTGGGCGTGTCTACTACTTCACTTGACATCTGTATCATGTGAGTGGGCATGTCTGCTAGTTAACTTGACCTCTGTATCTATGCTAGTATGCGTGTCTACTACTAGACTTGACCTCTGTATCTATGCTAGTGGGCGTGTCTACTACTAGACTTGACCTCTGTATCTATGCTAGTGGGCGTGTCTACTATTAAACTTGACCTGTGTATCTGTGTTAGTGGGCGTGTCTACTACTTGACATGACCTCTGTATCTGTGTTAGTGGGCGTGTCTACTACTTCACTTGACATCTGTATCATGTGAGTGGGCGTGTCTGCTAGTTAACTTGACCTCTGTATCTATGCTAGTATGCGTGTCTACTACTAGACTTGACCTCTGTATCTATGCTAGTGGGCGTGTCTACTATTAAACTTGACCTGTGTATCTGTGTTAGTGGGCGTGTCTACTACTTGACATGACCTCTGTATATGTGTTTGTGGGCGTTTATACTACTTAACATGACCTCTGTATCTGTTAGTGGGCGTATCTACTACTTTACTTGACCTCTGTATCCATGTTAGTGGGCGTGTCTGCTAGTTAACCTGACCTCTGTATCTATGTTAGTGGGCGTGTTTACTACTTAACATGACCTCTGTATCTATGTTAATGGGCGTGTGATGTAGATTTATTTACAATGCTGTAGACATCGGAGCTACCAGAAAACAGGTTAAGATATTGAGTTCATTTATTTTACATTTTGACGAAAAAATTTGGTTAACCCTTATGTATTCTGACCAAAGGCGGCATTTACAAACAGATATACCTGATCATTACTTAACAATCAATAGTATATAATGCTAACCACCTTGAAGAGTATTATTATACGAAATCAGCTCTGCTGGAAAGCGCTCGTAAAATCTTTCTAAGAGTATTATTCGTGAAAACCTGATCAGAGTAGCAAGAGACAGGACCTTGTGACTCCGAGACTCTGGTATAATGGGAAATAAATTAATACGGTTTCATTAATCATGCATGTCCGCGTTTGTTTCGTCAATAGATAATACTCGGACCTGTAAAATCGGTTAACACGGAAATGCTTAACTATCAAGCCGTGATTTAGTCCTGTAACGTTGCAGTAGCTATTTTAACCGATATGTAATTTTTAACAACTTGAAAATACACATGAAAAACACATGAGAGTATTATTGTGCTGGAAAGCGCTCGTAAAATCTTTCGTGAAAACCTGATCAGAGTAGCAAGAGACAGCTAGGGCTTTGCGACTCTGAGACTCTGGTATAATGGGAAGATAATTAATACGGTTTCATTAATCATGCATGTCCGCGTTTGTTTCGTCAATAGATAAAGTTCGGAGCTGTAAAATCGGTTAACACGGAAATGCTTAAGTACATTTGTAATAATATAACCATCAAGCCGTGATTTAGTCCTGTAACGTTGCAGTAGCTATTTTAACTGATACGTAATTTATAACAACTTGAAAATACACATGAGAAAAAACATAAGCAAATGTGAAAAATGTGCTGAGAATGGAATTTTAACAAGGAATCTCTTATTTCATTAACAAGTTCACTTGAAGGAAGAAGGTTTAGTATTACAGAAATGACTCGGGGGGAAAGAAAGAAGGAAAAAATATAGTTATATTTTACTGTCCTTTTGAGGAATGTCCCGGAACAATATCGTCAAACAACATGACACTTTATATTTTCAGCGTGGATCTTACTTCTGATCTGAGGGTGAGTTTAGGTCGATTGTCATTATATGTGAGCATAAAGATATAAACCTCCAGTGACGTCACTCTGTGGTCGTCTTTTCTTGGAATAACGAGGTATGAGGTTCGACTTCGAAAGTAAGACTTTGTAGGATGTTTTACTGCGGAAAGTAAGATTTTCAAGGAGGCTTTGAATGGTTTGAACAAAGAACACATTTTTCACAACATTATTCTAATAAGTTGACCAAAAATTATACAAAGTTACAATTGCATATACAGAGTGTGAGATTCAAGCTTGAAACCCCGGTGCTCTACCTCTGAGCTATCGGGGATGAACGGAAGAGCTTGCTTGAATTACCCTAATTATAGTCATATCTTCCAACCTCAATATAACGCGAGTGAGGGAGACATTACTCTTTATGATGAAGGCTTTGGAAATCAATAATAATGACATGTAAATTTTGGCATGTGACGGTCTTCAGTGTGAGAAAACACCCGCCCTGGGTCTTCTGCTCTACGAAAAACATCAAGATCTCGCTAATTCGTGATATTACGAGTTCATCAAAAATTCGCTCTTTTACTTATGTTTCCATGCAATTTACGTGCTGTGTCATTTCATGAGACAAATACAACACTTATCCACGATTTTAGTTGAAATTTAAAACTCGCCTAGTCGGAAAAGGAAACGGAAACGTTTCTTATCACTGCTTCCACCCTATCATTGCCGGGTTGGTCTCACTTCTTCTTCTGTACGACACTGTACACATCTCCACCTCCTGTTTCCACCCCGCCAGTCCCGGTTGGGTCCTCCTTCTTCTTCTGTACCACACTGTACACATCTCCGCCTCCTGTTTCCACCCCGCCAGTCCCGGGTGGGTCCTCCTTCTTCTTCTGTACGACGCTGTACACATCTCCACCTGCTGTTTCCACCCCGTCAGTCCCGGTTGGGTCCTCCTTCTTCTTCTGTACCACACTGTACACATCTCCGCCTCCTGTTTCCACCCCGCCAGTCCGGGGTGGGTCCTCCTTCTTCTGTACGACGCTGTACACATCTCCGCCTGCACCAGTGATAAGCAGTGGTGTTATATAATACACAGTGACAATGTTAATGATAGTAACTACATCTATATGTTGACGAGACCCATATCGTAAACTAGGGGAAAGGGGAACATAATCTCAATTCAAAAACCGGGGCAACTTAATCTGCAGAAGAAGAACATCTCAACAAAGGAAACTGACAAAAAATAGAGTGATGCAGGTAGGGTGGTTCGCAAAGAGGACACGTCTCTCCCTGATCTTTAAATAATTAGTTTGTGCTACAGTTAAATGTTTGAAACCCAGAAAATCGTTGGTACCCATTGTATTTTTAATTATCAGTACTTATCATATAAGTATCTATCATAATCTCCCTAACCTTCGGATCATAATTCATTCAGAATGTAGAATAGTATATGGTTAAATCTAACAAAATGAGGCTTTCCTTTATCATAAAGGAACCAGAACTTCATGTCAGAAAACCTGTCCTACACTGATCATTGACGAACAGACGTGTTGAACATAAGCATGTGAATATGTCTCTATAAGTCACTTCAACTCGTTTTAGTCTGACTTCTTATCGTACATGTATATATATACAGACCGATTCGATGGATAACAACTTCGTTATGATACACATGATTTAATGAAGGATAACATATGTATACAACAATTACTTACAATAATCACTAAATGATTTGACTACCAAATGACCACGTCTTCTTACATCAGTAAAATTTCCCTCAAAGAAACTATACTGTTAATGCTTGATTATATGAATCTGCACATGTATACAGGGTACATATATTTTATTTACAATTCACGTCTGTTACTTCTTCTTGCTTCTATCAACTCACCTTGAACCATGCTGTTACTTCCTCCTTGATTCTGGTCGTCTGCATAGGACTCATACATTGGGTTTACATCTAGTACTGGAACAAGGAGAAAATATGACATGTATATATTGATACAATGATTATATAATTTACGAATATTGACAAAAAATTAGAATTTTACTTTGCATTTAACAAAGTTTCCAAACTAAAGGTGTTCTTTTAATGATGTCTGCGATAGTGTATTAATCTCCTACCTGCCACAGTCGGCGCTACTTGTCCGATACTTGCATACTGTCCATCCGCGTCAATAACTTCTACTTCCGGTACACTGTTGAAAAACAATCGGTGGTGAATCCATATTTGAACATCAATACATATCACTCTGTTTGTAACGTATTTTACACCTCTAAATCCGTTAACGGATATCCTATTTTCCTTAAAATTCGGCAGTGGGTTGTGTTTAATGAAACATATTTATATAATGGTTCGATCATGCCGTTTTTATGTTGATACTGATTATATTTGATGACTTTCTTCTTAAAACGTCAATAAGAAACAGACTTGGTGTCTCTACTACTTTCACTCCAAACATACAGGTAGGATTTTGATGACACTAGAAAAAAATAAGGTTTGCGGTAACAAGGCCAATGTAGTGAATGGACTTGGTGCAAGACAATCAACATGAATGAAAGTGGTGTCAGAACTTTTAGACTGAATGGATGTGGTAACAGGACACCTAGATCGAAAGGATGTGGTGACAGGAGGATCAGACTGAATGCATGTGGCGACAGGACAATCAGACTGAATGGATATGATGACAGGTAGATCAGACTGAATGGATGTGGTTACAGGACGATCAGACTGAATGGATATGATGACAGGTCGATCAGACTGAATGGATGTGGTTACAGGACGATCAGACTGAATGCATGTGGCGACAGGACAATCAGACTGAATGGATATGATGACAGGTAGATCAGACTGAATGGATGTGGTTACAGGACAATCAGACTGAATGGATATGATGACAGGTAGATCAGACTGAATGGATATGATGACAGGTCGATCAGACTGAATGCATGTTGTTACAGGTCGATCAGACTGAATGCATGTTGTTACAGGTCGATCAGACTGAATGGATGTCGTTACAGGGCGATCTGACTGAATGGATGTCGTTACAGGTCGATCAGACTAAATGGATGTGGCGACAGAACGATCAGACTGAATTCATGTGGTGACAGGTCGATCAGACTAAATGGATATGATGACAGGTCGATCAGACTAAATGGATGTGTTGACATAACGATCAGACTGAATGCATGTTGCGACAGGACGATCAGACTGAATGCATGTGGTGACAGGTCGATCAGACTAAATGGATATGATGACAGGTCGATCAGACTAAATGGATGTGTTGACATAACGATCAGACTGAATGCATGTGGTTACAAGACGATCAGACTGAATGCATGTGGTCACAGGACGATCCGACTGAATGCATGTGGTCACAGGACGATCAGACTGAATCGATGTGGTGACAGGTCGATCAGACTGAATGCATGTGGTCACAGGACGATAAGACTGAATGCATGTGGTGACAGGACGATCAGACTGAATGGGTGTGGTGACAGGTCGATCAGACTGAATGCATGCGGTCACAGGACGATAAGACTGAATGCATGTGGTGACAGGACGATCAGACTGAATCGATGTGGTGACAGGTCGATCAGACTGAATGCATGTGGTGACAGGACGATAAGACTGAATGCATGTGGTGACAGGACGATCAGACTGAATGGATGTGGTGACAGGACGATCAGACTGAATGGATGTGGTGACAGGTCGATCAGACTGAATGGATATGATGACAGGTCGATCAGACTGAATGGATTTGATGACAGATCGATCAGACTGAATGGATTTGATGACAGGTCGATCAGACTGAATGGATGTGGTTACATGACGATCAGACTGAATGGATATGATGACAGATCGATCAGACTGAATGGATTTGATGACAGGTCGATCAGACTGAATGCATGTGGTTACAAGACGATCAGACTGAATGAATGTGGTCACAGGTCGATCAGACTGAATAATTGTGGTTACAAAACGATCAGACTCAAATGATGTGGTTACAGAAAGATCAGACTGAATGCATGTGATCACAGGTCGATCAGACTGAATGGATGTGGTCACAGGACGATCCGACTGAATGCATGTGGTCACAGGTCGATCAGACTGAGATTTTGAAATGCGCTTATCCAAAAAATTCCTAATCAATGGGGAATGTTGTTGCCCGCTCTTTGGTAAAGGTTTTGTGAAATCATTTCAATTAGTTTTCAATACATTACGGTTTGAAGTTTCTACTTCAAGGGGAAATTATTCACGAACAACCCTGAACATTTCGTGTAAATCTGACGAGCGGTCAGCGGGAATAAATTATAGTAATGAATTATTTTTAAAAAGTCGATAATAACAATAGCTTTTACTTGTCATCGGCCATGGGTCCTCTTTCTCTCCCTCCTGAAAATATAACGGAACTGTAATAAACAAATTCTAAATCATAATTGTGTGCGCAGGTTGGTGTTATTACAGTATGTAAAGCAAGCAAGTGTCACTAAGGTGACTGACAACCCGTCAAAAATTAATGTTATTCAAAATTTAAAAATAATGTTATGGTAAAAATGGTCAGATGCTGAAAAATTCCAAGTTTTGCTGTGATCTTGAGAATAAATGTCTGAAATCGTCCCTTTGAGACATACCTGTTTGACACTGTACACTGATAATATACATGTAATAATCTGGTGGAGCTATATGTAAATCATGTCAAACTTAATTTCATTTACGGGATTGTTTTCCAGACGTCTCCTCACAGGTGAATTAAAGAGATTGCACATGCAGGGTCGGGGTATACCATGGAACTGTTAACTTAATTATCTGTATATCTGTATATCTGTATATCACACGCATAGCTTCTCCTGAGCTGGATGTACTGGTTAGATTTCGATGACCTCAAGTCAGCTTACTTGAACTACCTTCAACCGGCCATTCTACTGTGAACACATTAAAATGGCCGATCAATGTAAAACGGACTCGCATGGCTTACAGGACCATATATATTCGTTTTAGAACTATTTTTATTGATTCAGGAGATTTATTTAGGCATTTGTAACACTTATTACCTTTTTGTGAGCTCATTTTATGTCATTAATCAGAATAACCAAACATCTGATTTCCGGAAGCTGGAGGTAACTATTAACTGTGTGGTGTTAACAGAATAATCTTAGGTCCTCCGCTATATATAGTGTAAGGGTTCAAAACCAGATGACCCTTACTTAACTTTTGTAACCCAAAAACAACTTATCTTAGTTAATAAATAGTATATAAGATAAAAACATTCTCATAACAATATTAGTATTTCTATTGTCTCATATAATTGTGTAAGATGATTGCGAAGTTTGAAAAGAATGGGATGAATACGACTAAGTACAACATAAAGTATATCGCTAAAAAATAATACATTTAATTACACTAAATCTAATTGCACCTTTTCTTGTATAGTGCAGACTAATTTTGCAAAGTTTCAAAAGAATCGGATACATAGATTTTCTGCCATCGATCGGACAAGTTAGACCTCAGAAAATAACCAAATACAGACAGAATGAAATGGTAGTAGTAATAAATTATACCATTGGTCGGGTATATATATATATATATATATATATATATATATATATATATATATATATATATATATATATATATATATATATATATATATATATATATATATATATATATATATATATATATATATATATATACTTTTATATACGAAATTAAAAGTTGCAACCTTTCCGGGACTGTTTCCTCTTCACAACTACGACAACTACGATTATAGTTATGATGAGAACCCCGCCTACAGCAGCTCCGACAACCGGAAGTAGGAAGTTGTTGGAGACTGTCTCACTTCCGGTCGACTGTACTTGTTTACGAGTTGTTGTCTCGGAATAACTTCCTCTCACCGTATTGCTAGTTCGGACTGAAGGAGCTGATGTTGAATGTGTAGTGGAACCGGTTTCAGAGGCAGTAGGTGTATCTATACAGGGTGTTTCAAAATGAATAAATACGAAAGTATTGTTGCACTAGTAAATCGGTATTTAAGCTGATGTAAATGGTAGCTTACAACTGGTTTATTGATATTTTATATTACTGAACAATCTGGTTCATAAATAAAAACGCCCCCGCGAGTCGATGTAATTTTCAGCAAATGTCATGCGGAGATTTAAAAAAAAATTTGATTTCATTGTTGAAGGTATTAAAGATGCATTCATTGTGCCTCATAATATTGGCTTAAGTAGTTGCCAAAATACCAAAAATGCCCAGTTCAGTTCAAATAATTCCACTCTACTTGCATATTCGTTCCCAATCGTCAAATATATCATAATTACTAGTTTACAATTAATATCGAGTTCCATCATTATACATCTGTAGAAATCGAGCTGATGAAGGAGTGAGTATATACTCCGAAACGTCGTGTATTTCTACATTAAAGAAGTTGTTATCCAGAAAATATTCCTGTTCTTCGTATGTAATAATCAGAAGACACGCATTTACCACTTGTTTAACTTGTATATCAAACTTCATTATGTAATATTTAATGACGCTAAGCATGTATGGCTTGGAGTAGAGAAATAATAAGACATGTACATACTTGGTCTGACTATCACATAATGATTTGCACTGTATTGTTTTTGGTCATCGCCGCAGAACCAGGATCCATTATCATGAACTTGAACACTGTATATATTGAGCCTATATTTTTCGTCACATGTCACATTTAAAGGAATCACCATGTTGGCACAATCCGCATTTCTATATACAGAACAATCGACAGTACCTGACTTGCTTTGAAAAACATGACACGTATCTTTGTACCACCCAACAGTGTCTGGAATTCTGTCTGTATACTTGCAGATAAATGTAACAGTTGATCCGGCTGTTACAGTATAGTTTCCTTTTGACTTCTCATAAGGTGATGAATGTTTTATTATAAACTCGATACTTTCTGCAAAATAAAAGCATCAATATGGTGATAATAAGTTGGTAAATTTATTATTGGTAAACTTTTGAAAAATAGAGCCATTGGCTCTGTAGCTCAGTAGGCTATCAGGCTTTAAAGGCGCTGTAGCACGTTTTTTCGCTCAAATAAGTCGAAGAAATGTATTTGAAAATAATGTCACCAATAGTAAAACACCATTCTCTCTCCGGAAAATCAAATTGAAAATTAGTGTACATGGTTCGGTAAAGCCACGGGGATCGTTTTTGTAATACGAAATGGTTAAATTGTGTTCACAATAAAATGGCCGCCATGCAATTTTTGCTTTATACGCAACACCGTTATTATCACTACGGATAATTGGTTTGTTTAATAACATGTTTTTTCTCTAAAGTTAATATAAATGGCATAAACTATCATTATAAATAGGAAATTTGAAAAATAAAAATTTGCAAAAAACGTGCTACAGCGCCTTTAAACAATACATAATATAAGCTTCAACATGTATACCAGTGTGACCTACATCTACAATTTAGAATCCCCATTGGCCAAGGAATCTATACACAACATTTCAGCTTTCTGTACTGGAGCAGAAGATGAAAATAGCCTTTTAGGCCATGACCCCTGTGACCCATATTCGCCGTCACAGGATCGCCTTATCTACAATTCAGAATTTGTATTCGCTAAGGACAACTTTCCAGCTTCTGAGGGATTTTCGTACCAGTGAAATCCCCATTGGCCAAGGAATCTATACACTACATTTCAGCTTTCAAAAGTCACTGGAGAAGAAGTCGAATGTTGAATTGAATAAGTGTTTACAGCAATACATCCTTTCTATTTCACATACATGGTTTTATATTATTCAATAGTTTATATCTAAAACTAAAACATAGTTCTGACCGCATGACTGGTCCAGTCTGATTAAATTGATGGTTTTTCGAGGAATAAAATTTGCAAATAGGAAATCTACCGGGATACGTTGAGGGGTTTCCACGCCAAACCGTCCTTATGGAGGAATCTACAGAACCTGTTCGTGTCCAGATAGATGCATTATTTTGCAATTTTTTTTGCTCGGAACAAGGTCGATTTTAATCAGACTGTGGCTGGTTTAATATACAATTACTTAGACAACAACTAAAGAGGGACGGGATAGTAATTACTTGATTTATATGAGTGGAGTTGGTTATTGTTTATATCTTACCCGCATGCCAATTCATGTTTCTCTAAAAGGATCCGACAAAAAGATGAATTTTCATATCCATACGCGTATGTCATGGATTCACAACTCCGTGCGACAAATTGTGCTATGCAAAATGTTATTACACAATAAAAGATAATTGTCGATGTTGTTGAAAGTTGTGTATTTTTCCCATTGCTAGTAATTCGAAGTGATAAAGGTCGTTACACACCTCATATCAAGAGGTTGCCGATGCTAAAAAGTAAGTCGGCTGAAACCGAAACCCCTGTGACGTTACCGCCGACATTATGACGTCATAGCCACTCGCGCCTTCTAAAACAAGCTGTTGTAGTCTTTGCGTCTGAAAGCACACAGTGAATATCTTTTTATTGTATTTGTCCAATTGCGAATAACTGCTCCTTCCGATATTTCATTCGTCGACCTATGTACGAAAATCCTATTCGAACACTGCCGGACAGCATTCTCGGTTATCGGTTTGTCAGATGTGAATTAAAGTAGAATATTAGAGAGAGAAAAAACTTGTTTTTAACATGTGCAACAGTATTGTTTGAGGCCAAAAGTGTCAAAAGATTATTGACATGCCGAATTTTATGTATGATCGATGAAAAAACGACTTCGTTGAGAGTCGTTTTCCAGAAATCCCCGAGAGTTAATCAGATTGGCAGCAGTCACGTGATATGACGTCAAAGATGCTCTCCAGCGCGCTGAGGCAGTGTATTTTCTACGTTCGTAGTGTTGTTATGGCTTCCTCTGATAGCGGTGGCAGTGTTGATTTTCAACAATCTGACATAAATAACATCCGTTCTCAATATATCAATAATATATATCAATATTAATCGATTGTGAATCAACGATTCCCCGAATCAGCATTGAGGATTGAGGATGAGCTGTCACATGTCAACCCTGACTGAGTTGATGATACCGATTCTGCTATTGGCACTTTCCCAGCAAACACAGACACGTTTCTACAACGTTTCTTGAACGTTTCTTTAATTGGCACTGGCAAACTGTAGCGTTACAATAAGTAGTGGATTATGCCGTACACTGAATAATTATTGTCTACATTTAGCTAAAATACTACGTATAGGGTGATAGTTTATCAAATCAATAACAACAAATTACAATTCCTTTATTCGAATATATTACCGATGAAGTAACCAGTTTCACGGGATAAAATGTAGACCCTGCCTTGCTTCCCGATTATTCAAATCATGGTTGCTAAAAATAAGTATTGATATTGAATATTATTATTTAGATATAATTCAAACTACTCTAATCCTAATCAAAGACAGTAAGATCTACAAATCGTTAAGTGTGAGATTTGGTAGTCATAAAAACCGTACTACGGATAATAACTCGTGATATTAAAAGCCTGTAATAACGTAGTGTAGCTGGTTATATCTATCAAATATGTTCAAATGTAGTCTTACCAGAATGAATTGTTTTACTTATTTGTTTTAATATAGAAGAAGAAAAACAATTTCTTTTATTTTTGTGTCACCAGGATTGTACAAGGTATATATTGAGAACAAATAATAAACATTAAAATAGTACACATGCTGGCCTTCTGGGGCCTACGAGACACATATAATCATTCAAATGCATAATAAAGTAATATACATATTAACAATAATTAGGTTAAATTATGACTGTTGTATTAAATATACAACTAGAGTGTGCGGAGGGATTTTCCCACATTCGCACATCCGCACTAGCAAATATAATTGTTGCCATATATTTTCTATCAATTAGCGGTGTTACAGGACGTGATAATCTACCTAATTCTATCTCTAAAAGGAGCGTCCCACAACGCAGTTTGCTAAATATACTTCTTTCAGAACGATCTAAATTACATGTGACGTAATTTTTGCTTATAGCACATTCTTAAAACGACGATATTTTCGCAATTATGTACCATTAATTAGACCGGTATCGTTAGATAAGTCAGCAAGCCAGTTATTTTTTTCTTAAAATAAAAATACATGTATACATGAGTGATTGTAGTCACTGTGTTCCGATGACCACTGACAAGCTAGTGTTGCCAGGTAATCCAACCGTGCGGTACCTACAGAACACACGTGTGATGAGGCCAGCAATTGGCTTTTAGCTGACCATAATTATTTTATAGACAATTGCTTACGACACGCGCGATAAACATTTGTTGTGAGCATACTTACAATCAGTGGAAATGCATTTTTAAATAAATATACCAGAAAAAAACAGAATCAAGTAAAATAGTAGTCCACCTGAACACGCTTGAACTACGAATGTATTGACAAACTCTGAGAATGAGATTAAATGTGCAGGTGTGACAATTCAGCCCACCTTATGCATAAAACATATTTCTATCAATCATGCAAAAAGTTTATTTTCACTATGGCTGGCATGGTGGCTATACTAAATTGGAATTAATCTAGTACTTGTGTTAGCCCGGGACGAACAAGTATACAACTATGTCCAAAGTTTCACATTTAGAGCACAGCCTACATATCCCAGAAGGCATTTATAAGTTATACCCTGATAAATGACCGTTAGTTACGAGTATGAAGACTGTTACTTATTTATTTATAAACGGTTCAAAACGCTCTGAACATAACTTGGCAGATTCTCCCCTCTTTGACACTATCTCAACATTTCGCCGCGCTACATCAGTCTTTTCACTTGAAAATTTAAAAGAATGAAAGGATTTGATGAATTACCACACCCCACGCAACACAATATACCATATCAAGTCGGAGACCACCCCGAATTCTACGTTTTCTACTGATTCTCCCTGATACAGTCGAATTTTAAACCTTCGACACCAGTTGCGGTTGCGTAGCGTTACTGAACAGGGGAACCGCCATGACAGTGGAATCCTTATCGCTAGCTTTTGTCAATTTTCGGACAACTTAACTGCTCCTCCCGATATTAAATGCGTCGCCAATAAATACGAAAATCCTTATAATAACTACGGGGAACAAATGAAAATTGTGTAAGTCATCAGTCAGGCAAAGTTAGAAGGATGATTGAAGTAGTCCCGGTAACCAATGAAGTAGTTTGTTTTCTGCAACACCCAATCAAAAACCATAAAAAGGTGTAGCTTCCATTTGACTTACAGGGAACAAACTACTCTGTGTACATCTTCCCATATGAATATATGAATAAAAAAATATATAAATATACAAAAATATATAAATATATACCAGCAATGTGAGGTTTGCATAATAAGTATAGCAAGAAATGCATTTATTTATTATTCACATTAAAACATACCTTCTGACTGCGACGGCAAGATCAAAAGACTGCACATAACGGCACATGCAAAGACGTCCATGTTGACTAAATGAAGTAAACTGTCGACGGACTTGGTACCGCCGTATCAAGTGACTTTTTTGATTGGCTTTCTGTATCAAAGTAACATGAAACATATACACCGATCGAATTCACGTAGATGAAATTCTCTTGTCCCTGGTTAGAAATGTCAAACAGATATATGATAGTATACTTCAGAAGTATATAACTGTTTTAGTATTGTTGAATACGTCATGTCATCAATGGACCCATCCATTACAGTATCACCGTCCAACATGTGCACCGATTGAATGTTTTGGTGATATTGAATTATCTTTGGTATCTCCAGTTATAAACACAAACGTCAAACACACATTGTTGTTGAAATCACTTGCTGGTTATATAAAATATTGAATCACTGATGATGAAATCTTTTAAATCTTCCTGAACAGATCTTTCTCTCTCCCTCTCTTGAGTTCTAAATTCAATATGATCTAAGTATAGCGCAGCTTAATAGGATGTGAGACAATGACACCCTCCTGTGATACGCTTCACTTCCTTGTTGATGAGACTATCACTGCATCACTGTATGACTGTATCACTGTATGACTGTATGACTGTATCACTGTAACACTGTATCACTGCATCACTGTATCACTACATCACTGTAACACTGTACCACGCCCCTCTACTGATGTAGACACTAAACTACTTACTAACACATCAGCTCATTGCAGTATATATGTTATATCATACACGATGTTGTGGAACACTGATAACCTCCTAGCAACTAGATTACTTCCGGGTTAGTAAAGTGGTAGCACGGGTCGTTGTGACATACATTATCTAAAAGCTTATTTCTTAAATATTCTAATTACGATATCTATGCAATGCTATGAATGTAAACGATCACGCTTGATCTATACATACGCACACGTCACATTGTGTGAACACATACATTTCCTCAGAAATCTTTCGTAGTGTCATTAATTTTCCGAGATAATATTTTGAAACGTTATTTCTTGTGGACACCAGTGTATATTGTCTTTAACAAATATGTTGAATATTGTTACTTTGATATGACTTTGGAGGCATATATTGACATTTTGATAATACGTCAAACTTATCATGGTTCGGACCGTTTTGACAATGGTGAGCACTTGTAAGGTTTAACATGATAAAGAAAATTGGGAAAAGTCAGGTTATATGAAGAAACAGTTAACTACCTAATTAGACATCGAAATAAAGTTATCAAATTAGAAAAGTACGCGTGAATATATGGCATAAACTGATGACTATGTATCGTCTATTCGTTAAGAGATTTGCAAGATAGGTATGAAATGCTTTCCGATGATACATTCTAATCCAACTGCCGCATTCGTCGTTAGAATATGTGACGTCACAATGAAATTCTCAGGTATTGACGAGAACACGCGTACTTTTCTCACTAGTACGCTTTTGATTAAACATAATTATTTATACTGAAATACTGAATTGGAGTGCATTCTGCGCTTATGTATAGTATGTTTGTAGCAATTAACCGCGGAACTGCTGTCATATCACTTTCCATGGAGTGTTTGTCTTCAAGCTCCATCATTTCAAGTGACGTGGCCGATGCCTTGCCTTACCTGTATGAACCAAATGACAGTTCAAGTGACATTAAGTGAACAAATTATGTTGTATAATCGGCAGGTTAATTTTTGTTTTGTATGTATTAATAAATAAAGTAATATGGTAGGTATAATTTCATAATGAACCATTGGCTGTTCAAACAAGCGAGACAACTTTGCAGATTTATAATTAAAAAAAACTCATTGTGTATTTAATATAAAAGATTACTTTAGTTGAAGTTTGTCAATTAAAATATTCTATATATGATGTAATGCAATGCAAACCATTTTCATTTCACTTTCATGAATAAATACATGAACTGGATTGGTCAACAAGCTCAATGAAATTTACATGAAGATTGCTCCATTGTACACGCAAACATATACATTATGATAACACATATTGATATAGACAACGAACATTATCGAATGAAAGAATAATGTAACCAGTAGCATCTTAATGCAAATCTCGTAAATGAAAACTAAATGGTTTAATAGATAGTCTGATAGCCTTTATGTGTCACTTCAGCACACAAAAACACAAATCTCAGTTTAGCGTACCATATAGATGTTTCTTCCAGATCAAAGGGGAGAAGTGTTGTTACAGCAAATCAGTTTACGCAATTAAGAAGCTTTCTCTTTCTATCACCACAAACCAGATAAAACAACAAACATCATAATGGACGTTCCCTGCGACACTTGCCGAGGCGTTTATTACGATCGTGCACCGTACAAGATCTCACAAATATAATATCGCGCCGCACTCCTCCACCACAAATCATCAATCAGGGCGTTGTTGCGGCACGCTCACTTTGTCTGGCATAACTGTTTCCATGTATCACACTTCGGTTTACTATATAGCATTCAGCATCACTGCATTCCAGATGTTACTGTAACACCTACTCTACCTACAAGGTAGGCACCAAGCACTGCATACTCCAGATGTTACTGTAACATAACCCGCCTACGAAGTAGGTACCAAACACTGCAATTCCCAGCTGTTACGGTAACTTATAACCCCCTTATAAGGTAGGCACCAAGCACTGCATAATCCAGCTGTTACTGTAACATATAACCCGCCTACAAGGTAGGCACCATGCACTGCATATTCCAGATGTTACTGAAACATAACCCGCCTTCAAGGTAGGCACCAAACACTGCAATTCCCAGACGTTACTATTACATAACCCGCCTACAAGGTAGGCACCAATGCAATCACTATAATTCCCAGATGTTACTGAAACCTCGAATTATCTACACAAGGTTGGTACCCAGCACTGCAGCAGTGTAAAACTACTACCAAGTACTCACACTTTAACATATCCCAACCATCACTCATAAACATTAATTCATGCCACGAACCATCACTTGATACCCATGTACCATGAACCATTACTTCATGAATTATTACTTTATAACTGAACAATCACTTCGTGAACCCCGTCTCCTTTATTCATGGACTTTCACTTCATAGTCCATTACTTCATAATCATGAGCCATCACGCCACACATCATGAACCCTTCACTACATGAACGGTGAACAACACTTCATAACCATAAATATTCAATTCACGAACCATGAATCACCACTTCATTACAATGAAGACTCCTCTCATATCCATGAACTACCGCTTTATGAACCAAGAACTATCATTTCATAAATCACAACTTCATCAACGAATACTTCAATAAAATTCACCATGAACCATAAGTTTATTTACAATAACCACTTCTTCATCGACCATTAGACATCATACACTATTTATTAGCCATAACCACCACTTCGTGAACCTCTAGCCATCACTTACACCCCAATTCATACCTTCATAAGTCGTGGATCTTCACTTCAACAGCCACCACCATCACTTCTCATCCGTGAGGCATTACTTCACAACCACAAATTACATGTGGCCAAAACATAAACACCACAATGCACACGTCACACTATTTGCCTTCTAAAACAACTCATTTATTCTTAATACAGCACACCATACATTGACATACCTCAACGAAAACTATGAAATATCGCCAACATGATACGCTAGTGTCGCAGGCGAGAATGAACTTGCCGCGCTCTGACGTCGCATTTATAGACGTCTCTCACAGCGCCCTCTTCACAGGCATTACCTCCCATTTTATCTGGTTTATTCCCAAAGAGAAAGCAATTTCTCTCTAATTCGCCCAACTCAAACGATAGAAATTACATGAGTATGTGAGAAGAAGGAGTGTTATTATGTCTGTACAGATAACAAGTTTACTGGACCGATTCAATTATATAACAAATGGCATGTCGGTGACCGGCATATCCTATATGTTTATTGTCAAAGGTCCTGTCTTGGTGACACAAAGGAAATAGGAAATAAACATTAACGCGACATTCAGTCTAGATTTTGTCAGCCGATGAAAGCAAGGAACATATGTCTATCAAGTTATCCAATTAAAACTCTGGATTAAATACCAATGTACCAATGAAATTATTTTTAGTGTAAAATCATCAAAAAGTCCTGATATTGATGGGCTTATAGGTTTATAAGTTGTGTCTAATGTGCATTTGGATATTCATATTGTCCGTTTGGATACATTTATAGCTAAGTTTCTTACATTAATTGACACTCTTGCTGAAATGTCAATTTAATACGATGTTTATTTGATTTGATTTGATTAACCACACATGTTAGTGAAAACGTTATTTTATTATCTATTAGATTATGAATGTGTTAATAAGTGATAACTAAATCGTAAAATGTAACATTGGGATGCGGTGTTTTCGTAGGTGGATTCGTAGACTTATTATTATCGTTGATAACCAACTTCTTTTGGTGTTTTAACATTTCTGGTGAGTTGCTTTGATTGTTGTAATGTACTCTTAGTAAATTAGGTTGTCGGTAGATTAACAACGTAAACAAAACCAGGATATTGTGATGTGCTTTGATTGTCGATGGCTTTCCACAGGGCCTACTTCGCGGCGTCTGCTAATCTCACGTTTGTTTTATTTTATACACAAACATTCTCCAACAACACCGAATATCTGATTTCGTTGTCTCAAGTTTACTTCGTTCATATTATCATATCTTGGTTTCATTTTGTCATCATATATCTCATTAGCATTTATTTTATCTTATGTCTACGAAAGTCTATGAATCCATATATCCATATATCCATATCCATATATCCATATATATATATATATATATATATATATATATATATATATATATATATATATATTTGTATATATATATATTTGTAAAGTGAAACTTGATAACTAACATTACTCGAACAGTTCACAGCAGAACAGCGATGTGGCATTGTTGCAAAGCGTAGATATAACAGATTAACTGACCGATTCCCCAGTGTTTGCCATCGTAAATAGTAAGCGAATATTTACATCCCGTCCCTTCACGTATGTCACCTTCGAACCCTCTAACCCCGCTCCACTTTTCGTTTGTTGTTCGCGGCTGAAAAGCAGACGATTTTTATACAAACTTTAAGTGGCTCTAGTTTACTATAGGAACAACATATTGCTTTTCGGGGGGTCTCGTTTTTCATAAAATAGTCTAATGAACCAATTGCAGTTAATAATTCAATAGAACATAATACTTCTTTTTCTTCTCTTGGAGATTTTCCGAGCGGTTTCCAGCGGAGCTGATTTCCACTCGGGCCACTCGGGCCTTTAATAAAGTTCCGAAAGGTTTCCGAAATTGGATCATTTTGATGCCAAGGTCGAAAAGGTTTGGAGGCTAATTTTGAAATTTTGAGATTTGGAATGGCCTAGGTTTGGTTAAGCCGGGGTGGGGAATGGGAGTGTTATGGTTTGGAGTTGAGTTGTTTAGGAGGCCTGAATCCGTAAGATAAGTGCCTAACGCTTGAAAGGTACTTTGGTTATTTTTGGGTTTAAAATTAGATGAATGTTTTGTGGTGGGATGTTATTGGCCCTGGGAGTTAGGTTAAGTATTTGGCGGAAGGCCGCATACTGTGGGCATTCTGTGAGAATGTGCTGAATCATTTCTGTTTGTGGGCATGCAGGGGTTGCTTTTAGTTTTGTTTTATGGAGATGAGAATTTTGTTTAGTATGCCCCGTTTGGAGCTTAATTATTGCCCTATCATTATTTTTATTTTTGGAGTAGATTTTTTGTTTGCCTAGGGGTTTTGAGGGAATTTGTTTGGTATGGTAAGCCTTAGTGGGGTTTGCATATTGCTGATGCCATGCATTCTTAACATATGATTTTGAAAGGCTTTTTGCCTCTTGTTTCGAATGGTAGATAGGTAGAGAATTAAGAAGTTTAAGGCCCTCCTTTGCTGCTTTGTCGGCTTTTTCGTTGCCAAATATGCCGACGTGGACTGGTACCCATAGGAGTTTTACTGCCTTGCCCTGATTGTTAAGAGATTGGATGCTGTTAAGAATTTTGGAAATTAAACCAGGACGGTTTTTGGTGGATTTGTTTTCGAGTGCTTCTAATGCACTGAGTGAGTCCGAAAGGATGAGAATTTTGTCCTGACTTTTTAAAATTATGATGGCTTAAAGCAATTGCGATGGCCAAAAGCTCTGCCGTTTAGACCGATTAGTCGTTGGGAAGCCTATTGGAGTAAGTGGTTGTGGGTGGTGGAAGTGTATGCCTACACCTGCTGTGCGTGCTTCCGGGTCCCTAGACCCGTCTGTGTATATGTGCGAGTTTAGGGTTTTGTTTAGAAGTTATTTTGCTAAGATGGAGATTTATTTTGGGAGCCGGAAGTGGGGGGATTGGGTGATGCACCGTTTTTTTATGGGGAGTTGAATATGGCCCGTCTTAGCTTGGGAAATAAGTGATTGTATGCGGTGAGAGATGGGTGCGCGGAGAGGGTATTTATTGAATAATGTCGTATGAAATTTAGAGGTATTGCTGCTAAAGCAAATCCCTTATAAGGGGGTCCTCTGAAGTTCCAGCCCAGAAATTTAAGGTGAGTTGGTCCCGTCTCATTTCGAGGGGAATTTCTGGAGTGTTTCGAGGGAGATACCCTGTTGAGTGCGGGTTGCTAATTTTAATGCCTGGTATTGAATAGAATTAAGGGAGTTGATAAGAGTAGGTTTAAGGGTGTTATAAATAGGAGCGCCATAGTCCAGTTTGGACCGTATTAGGGAGGAATAGAGTTGAAGTAGGGTTTGCCTATTTGCTCCCCAGCCTGTGCCGGAGATTGCTCTCATGACATTAAGGTCTTTCGAGCATCTAAGTTTAAGGTCTTTGACATGAGCTTCCCATGTGTGATTAGATTTAAGTCATTATCTAACCGTATCAATACCATTTCACTTCCAACGACGAGACCATGGGATCTTCCCACCTACCCAGTCCTTTTGTTTAGGGTAATTAAACCAGTCAAGCGGTATAATCCCTTAAAATAACAGGTGCTGGGTCAGATTTGATACCCATGAAACTAAGAGAAACGAAAGTATTTTATTTGTATGTGACACTTTTAATCATACATCCAATATGTGCACTTTTTCAACATACAATCATACATGTCTTTACATATACATACATTTATCATATAATGGCGGGTGTTATCGATGCAATAAAGCAATCCGATAAACTTGGTATCCAAATCTGATAACTATGCAAAACAGGTCAAAGGTCAATTACACGAACTACTTTCGGACAAATTCCACTCTTTCATGCGAATCCTAACACTGTTTACGAATCATTGGAAAGCGTAACCGGGAGTTTATCCGTGTATTTCCACTTGAAAGAATGGACATTCGAAAAATAAAATTCATCTGATATGAAACTGTGCATTTTTAGTTTTAACAAAGTAAAGATAATTGTAGATTTAATCTAAAAATCATTCAAAACTTCAGTGCGCTATTGGCCAACAGAATCAGCAAGTAGCTGCAGTGTCCTGTGTACAAAATGAATTTGATGTGTCAGCGTCAAACCGACACGCCTCGTCGATCGCACTAGCGTTTCGGCAGTTCTTGAGGGCTGAGCATACGGTATTAGATACATTTATAGGTACTTATTGTCATAAACGAAAGAAACAACCTCATCCAACAAATAATAACCGTTTAAGTGTGAAAGATACTGTTATGCAGCAATCCGAATCAACCCTGCAACGCAGCTTCCAAAACGTTGAAACTAGAGTTACTTCCCTGGTTCTAGCGACGTGACCAAGTGATGAGTGCTTTTTAATTATTAGATAGGTGCATATGAATTGATTGAAAATATCTCCATGAATAAGAAATCAGCGACCAATTCTTGATTTTTTTAATAAACGCGCACATCGTGTTTTATTTTATTTTTTAATTAAGAACTATTTCTAGGCACTTCACAGCCATTGTCGTGACCATCACTTTGATGTACCGTCTATGATATTACTACTCTAAAACTAGGTCAATTCTCTTTCCAATTTTACTACAAAAACACGCTTATTTTAATAATGACATATATGATAAAGAGATAATTAACCTCGTGTGTTTTCGTATCATTAATATCATATATTTGGAATAAAAAATAATGTATTATGCTCGCCAAAGGCTCGCATAATACAATTTTTATTCCAAAAATATGATATTAATGATACAGAAACACACTTGGTTAATAATCTCTATTTACAACATAGCACTTTTATTTTAACAACATACAATTATTACATATATTACATATATATATACATTATATTATTATATGCTTCTAGGGCGTGGAACCGCATGTCGCTGACCTTTTCCAGGGGCACTAAGGGAAGGGCAATTGCACGACGTACAAGTTCGGTGACATGACGGTTGGTTATAAACTGCTGGGTTAGGCCATGCTTCTGAACATTTTTCCAAATAGCCTGACTATAATGGAAAAAACATCCCTTCATGGTGGTACCTGGAAATACAGTGTTTATGATATATGTTCACTCAGTTAAATAAACATGAAGATCTTAATGACTCATTTATACTGATTCCTTATGATACATGTTCACTCAGTTAAATAAACATGATGATTTTATGTGAACTGATACTCAAGCACTCTCACAACTGAGTGCAATCATACCTAGATGATTAACAGTTCACCTGTCAATGCTTATTGAATTGTTATTTTTTTACATTTGTTCAAACAGAAGAATAAAAAGTGATTTCAATCACCATTACAAGTTTCATGTTGTAACAATTAATGTAAACTTTATAACAAATAAAAGTATTCATGTAATAAGAAATGGCATTGAAATAAATACCAATAAATCTTTGGTTTGGTTCACTTCATTGTCTATTCAAGATGACAAAATACCAAACCTTTTCCTGGATTTAAGATTACATGGATATAATTATGCAGGTAACTTTTTCGGAGGTTAATCCTAATCCCTAATAGATAGGATTAATTAACCCTAGGGCTGGGTAGGTGGGAATAACCCGAGACCATTAACTCCGATACTAAGTAAACAGCACCAATGTATTCTGAGTGGCGGAATTGTTATCAAAACCTTGCGCTTTGTAACTTGATTTTACACAAATAAGTCACAAAAACAGTTATAATGAAAATGACATGTTTATGTTCATTCAGGAATAGATCGCAGACCAGTTCCAGAATATTCATTATTATTAAAATATTGTATTATTTGTCATGGATGTGTTTTTACTTATTATAAGCCCAAGTAATTTGATTATACAATAATATTTTAATCTGGATATTTCTAGATATTCAAACTAAACTCACGTACAAGAGAAACGCTTAAAACAAACATGATATTTTAATTCGCAGGTGATACAATCGACTGACACATGGCTGCAACATTATCTGCAGAAATCAACTAAACAAAATTTAAATCTTTTTAAATATTTCTGTACATACTTTTGGAAAACACACTTTGTGACACTAATAATGTGAATAGGGAGAGTGAAAAGGCTTGACTTGTTTTATGATGTCCTACAGTGATGATGCGTCAACAAATTAAAATCCAATAAATTATGTCGCCATTTTTTAAAATTTGAATTTCCATAGTTCATAATGTTTTAACACAACATAACATAATATTATGTTCAAAATCAATTATGTAAAAAGAATGTCTGTTTGAATATACATAAAACAATTTTTTTTATCCTGATGAAGAAAACATATGCTATCTCCACCAGTTTTTGCTCGGTTGAAACTAAAGTAGAGTTTCATTTGCTCGTCAGTTAGTGTTTAGATCCCTGACTGTATCCACTTGACGCTCTATCTAACGCTTATTTCCGTTCATCTGTACTTCACACTCTGAAGTGGACCGGGCAGGTTATCGAATATCATCCGTGTTGTATAGCATTACACGTTATGTTGGAAGAGTTGATACCAACTCTTGGTGTATTCAAGTGACAAGATGAGCATGTGTATAAGATGTCTTTAATTGTCCAAAATCAATAGGAAACACTGCTGCAGCATATATATATATATATATATATATATATATATATATATATATATATATATATATATATATATAGAGAGAGAGAGAGAGAGAGAGAGAGAGAGAGAGAGAGAGAGAGAGAGACAGACAGACAGACAGACAGACAGACAGAAAAAATAGAATGTTCGAAGAAATTACGATGATTTAATCAGATTCACAAGCATGCTTACGAGCATTACGGGTTTCATCGGGTGAGTGACGTTGAGTCGGTTGATGCGTCATAAAGTCACAATACATTGCATACAAGATACAAGATACAATATATTGTACATAAAACATCCATTATGGGCAGTGTACAAAGAAGTTAACAAATGTTAATACATATTATAAGTAAAATATATACAAGAACATTAATATATATCTCGGTGTGAGACAATTATATCAAACAATGCATATAATAGATTGTACAATAATTAACCAATGTTGCTTAATCTCATTGAATACATTTTTTCTGTTTGTCTGTCTGTCTGTCTGTCTGTCTGTCTGTCTGTCTGTCTGTCTGTCTGTCTCTCTCTCTCTCTCTCTCTCTCTCTCTCTCTCTCTCTCTCTCTCTCTCTCTCTCTCTCTCTCTCTCTCTCTCTCTCTCTCTCTCTCTCTCTCTCTCTCTCTCTCTCTCTCTCTCTCTCTCTCTCTCTGAGAATTCCGCACGGTTGTGGCAAAACTGCGGCGGATGCGGAAAATTGTGGGAAAAGTGCGGCACTTGTGCGGCTTTCTTAAAGATCCACTAACCCCGACCATATCACTTTTCGGTTTTTATTCAAGCATATTCCAAGATGACGAGGATTCCACTTGATATTTGTCAATTCAACCAATAAACATCTTTTATAACGCCTTTTTAAAACGCCGCTCAATTACGCCTCATAAAACTTTAGCCGAGAGCGAATTCCGCTTGCTTGGCCTTGTGACGTAATACACAGGAGTCGCTTGGCGTCTAATGACAGAATCCACTAGATTTAGCCTTACATAACTGCCTAAATAACATATTTACCTGTGTCCTTATCCAACAAAATTACATATATACACTCCCCGTAAAACGTACTACAACTGGCAGCAGATGTCAACACTGTTTAGAACTGGATGTGACCATTGCGGGACCCGTAATTCTGCAATGTGTTTTGGAACAATTCTTATCGTTGCCCAATATGGCGGCGGCACGCATGTCAGATGATGAAGATGTTCAAACGTCACAGAGATCTATTACATATTTCATACGGATTATAACGGTGTTAACACGCCTCATTCATGTTGAATAATTTTTGTTTTCACATTCGTCCTTATGCAAAATAACAAAATATATTTCAGTATTTTTGTTTATCAATCTAGCGATATGTTATAAGTGATGTAGTTGCGTTATTGACACTCTAACTTAGATAAATATTAAATAAGAGGGGAAATCTACACGACTGAACTATAGCCGGGGTAATATTTTTTTAAATTGAGAACCAAACAACACATGTACACACGGCCATGGTGAGTTGATCAAAGTTCTATAGTTCCAATACTTTCATTTGAAATTGGGAAAGATACGTTTTCCATATTTTTATCCGAAGTGATTTAAACATTATTTTATTTCCACAAACATATGAATTGACCATCAAAAACTACATTTAATATAAAATGCAAGGCCTTTTATATAACATGCTAGGAAAATGGTAGTGGTATTACACTGAATCTAAGTAATTGTAAATGTACACGACTATAGATTTAAAGATAGCCCGAATATGTTCTTCTAAAAAATGTAAACCAGTAACATTGATGAAAATTATAGGATTTCCTTAGTTGTAATGAAACTATTCTATTAGCACCATGAGAAATATTGACGCAGTAGATTTCAAGCTATAGACACTCTTCAAACACAAAATCAAGCACAACAATTTTTTTTAACTAATAATGGCGTTTATAATTTTAAAAAAATGCATGATCTTTTTTATTTTGAATTGTCAGTTATTCATTTCAAAACATATTGTAGCTTATAAGATAACATAACACTCCAATCGATTGGGAAAAGAACAAATCTAAAATCAGCGGTTGAATATCGAAACATGCTCCTAAAACTCTGAAATTACTCCCTACGGACGCACAAATACCCATTCTATCGGAAACTTGTAATGTCAAAACGTTCTTATCATGTTTTAAACGAATTATCGACGAAAATCGGCAAATCGCCTTAGGATTTCATTAAGCAACTCCTGTGTATGACGTCACATCGCTAACGAAGGTTATGCTACACCGAGGGGCCGCGGCAAACTGTTTCATGAATGAGATAATGAGCAGGTTAAATTTACTCACTTTGAAGGGCTATATCTTAATGAGTAGGTGACGCTTCGAAATAATCGTTTGTGTTTTGCTTACTTGAAAGTATTGTCTATATGAATAAACGAATCAACATGAAAAAAAAACAGAGAGATGATATTATCTTTAAATGCTGCACTTTTGCCGCAAAGTCGTTGCGGCATTTGTGCGGCATTCGTGCGGCTTTTCCACTTAGAATTTATTCTGTGCGGCTTTTTCCAGTTTTTGCGGCATTTTTGCGGCTTTTTCAACTTAAACGTTTTCATGTGCGGCTTTTTAACCAGTCTTTGCGGCATTTTTGCGGCATATTTTGACTTAGAATTTGCTTGATGTCTTCAACTCTAAACTGAAAATTTCACCGAGTCCAAAATTGCCGCAATAGAATATTTTCAGAAATTTTGTTTTGAATCATTTGAAATTGTTCTATAAAACCTAAACTTGACAAGGCATAGTTGTCAAATTAATTAATTATTTTTGACCCATGGTAACACCATATTTTAATTGATTCCTATCATAAAACATATTATATAAAAATATACACATATAAATCTGACTGAACTGATCCTGAAAGTCACTGAAGTGGCAAAACATTTCATCAATAGCTTTTATATTAATATATTAAGCTAATCCTTGCAGATATATTAAGTTCTACACAACTACATGTGATGATTTGTAAATAAAAGCAAGTTTTGTTAAGCTAAGCCTACCAGTTTACAAATATCGGAGTTGCGTTTCCATGAAAACTGCCAAAATAAAAAAATCAAGAAAGTCTAAAGCCCAAAAAGGCATAACTACATGATTGTGATGATTACAGTAGTCAAGATAACAAATTTTGTTAAGAAATGCACAAAGGTTTTTGAGTTCTGTTGCCGAAACGCGTCTCGGTCCCTGGAAACAAAAAAATTGAAAATTTCAGAAATATGAAAACCCAAAAAGGCACAACTACATGTGATTAGTCAACATACCAAGTTTCGTTCAGCTTGGGCTAACGGTTCTCAAGTTCAGCTTTGATAATGAAATTTTTAACTTGCTTTTCAGTTGAAACCAATAAAAAGGAAAATTCAAGAAAGTTGAAAATCCATAAAGGCACAACTACATGTGATGATTAGTATATTAAAGAAGTTTTATTACCGGTAAGCTTGGCATAACAGTTTACAAGTTCTACTCTGGAAACAAATTTCTAAGTTGCGTTTCCATGGAAACCACCAAAGTGAAAAATTTCAGAAAGTTGATAACCCAAAAGGCACAACTACATGTAATGACTAATCAATATGCAAAGTATACAAAGGTGTGATTCTTTGATTTATTCCTTTGAAGGGATATGAATTTATATTAGATGAAATTTCAATGGTGAACATACGAGGGGCGTTCAATAAGTGTTGCAAGCGGGGCATTGGTGTTAACATAAACAGTGTCAGCTTATAGCAAGTGTTACTATAGTCAAAACATAACATTGACACATGTCAAAACAATTTCTAGACATAACAATTATTTAGATATAATAGCTGCGCTGACCTAGGGGTCTCCATCATCATGGATTCTCTCAAACATGAACAACGCGCTGTGATCAAGTTCCTTACTAAAGAGGGATGCAAAGCTACAGAAATACATAATCGTATGTGTAATGTGATGGGTAAGGATGCTCCTAACTTTTCAACAGTTTGTCGCTGGTCTCTTCAGTTCAAGCGGGGCAGGGAGTCCTTAGACGATGAGCCACGGTCAGGCAGGCCATCTGAAGTCACCCGACCGGAAGTTATTGCCGCTATCGAAAGACGAATTTTAGCTGACCGCCGTGTTAAAGTTTCTGAACTGTCTTTGGAATTCCAGATATCAGTTGGAAGTGTTGAACAAATAATTCATGACCATCTGGTATGTCCAAGGTATCTGCAAGATGGGTACCCAGAAACCTCACAGCACAAGATCGCCAGAAAAGAACCGAAAGTTGCATGGAGCTCCTGGATCGGTTTTAATGCGGATGAAGCCAGGTTTTTGTCTCGTCTGGTGACAGGTGACGGGACCCGGAAACTAAACTGGAATCCAAGCAATGGAAGCACCCGAGTTCACCGCCTCCCCTGAAGTTTTGCACTCAACCATCAGCTGGCAAGGTTATGGCGACAATCTTTTGGGATGCAAAAGGCATATCATTAATTGATTACTTGCCAACCAAAACTACAATGAATGGTCAATATTATGCCAACCTAATGCAAGAATTGCGAAAGACAATTCGACAGAAACGCCGTGGAATGTTGACACGTGGTGTTCTGATTTTGCATGACAACGCTCCAGTCCACAAGTCAAGAGTTGCACAGGCCGCTATACGTGATTGTGGATTCGAACAGCTTAACCACCCACCCTACAGACCAGACCTAGCCCCCAGTGACTACTTCCTGTTCAGAAACCTGAAATCCGCCCTATGTGGAAGGCACTTCCGGGATGACGAAGACGTCAAAGCTGACACAGAGGCGTGGTTAGGGGGGCAAACGGAAGACTTCTACAAAAGCGGCATCAAAAGTCTTAAAGAGAAATGGAATAAGTGTATTGAGGTGAAGGGTAACTATATTGAAAAATAAAAGTAAAAAATTGACTACGCGAGTTGGTTTTATATTGAAGTTGCAACACTTTTTGAACGCCCCTCGTATGTATATTCTATTATATTCCAAGTAGATTTTAAGTTTGAGTTGATAGCTGTTAATTGTTTTAATTAATTTTGGTTGACCTTTAATCAAATACATATATATGTATTTTTTTAAATTTCACACCAAAGAACAAAAATGTTAGAAAATAAATTAAAAAAACAATCACCCCTATGTCAGTGTTCAATGAATTGTGGATGGTGGCCCACTATTAATAGGCCAGGACCATTAGACATGAGGTGGAAAAAAAAAGTTGAAAGCTGATTTTCTCTGAATACCTTAAAGATATTGTCCTTATATCAATGGCACAAAGTTCTGCAAATTCTAGCTGGTGGCTTTTTCAAAATGGCCGCCATTTCCAAGATGGCCGCCGCATTTTGGTAAATTAATGAATTATTTTAATTTTAAGTTTATCATGTCATGTCATATATCAAATGAAAGCCCTCTTCAAGTGCATTCCATAACGAAATATTTGTTTACATGGGGTAATTAGTTAATCCATTATTGGGTTTTGAAAATGTCTTCAATACCCTTTTTCGGTTTACTATTTTTAAACATAATTTCCAAACCCAAACCATGCTTATCATGATTAATGATGATACATTAAAATCATATATTGTGTATTGGTGATTAAAACATTTAGAAATACATTCGTGCATTTGGAGGTTTCAGTTTTAAAGTTGACTTGTATATTCCAGCTGGTGGCATTTTCCAAATGGCTGCCGTTTTAGACGGGGATTTCCTGGATCATCGACTTGTATAATACATTTGTGCCAATCATGGCATGTAGTGTATCAAAATAAAGGCTATAATCCCTTTACCTTCAGTGCAAATGTTGTGTAATAATGACTATAATCGTTGTCAAATACATATATCATGTATTCACAGTAAGTCACTTAAATCAAAGACTGGTGCAGTTTCCATGACATCAAGTACACAGGCTTGAACCCAGCTTGAAAACAAGTTCATTAGTTACCACAATGCGTGTCTTGCATCTAAAAAAAAAAATCTTCATAACTTTTACAACTTCATTGCTTTTGCTACATGTCTGTCTATGTTAGGCATGCTCTGAAGATGGTGGAGGAAGTGATTCCAATTTGAAGTGGATGATAATCTAGCTCTATGGACTGATTTGAAATACTTTTTGCATCGATGGTTGTCCAGGGACACAGAGTTGCAAGAGGAATGTTTCTCAAACACAAGTTATGTCATAATGGGAACTTCCATGCTGATCGAACATATCCAAAGAATTCCAGTTTTGAGCATTGTCCAACAGGACGGCTAGAGCTTTTTTCGTTCCTTGATTATAGAGAGTTGAGATAGTGTGACACCCAGAAGCTGCATATGCAAACAGTAGATGTTCATGCTCTAAAAAAACTGTGTACATGGGATATTATCATATCCATCAAACACTACTATGGGTTCTGAATCACATAATGATTTGTGCAATATATAACGGTCACAGATCTGACCATTTGTAACATCATCAGGTCAGGAAAGACAACGGAAAAGGTGACCACCATCATAGACAAAGAGTGCATCTCCCGGGAGTTCATCCTCAGAAATCACGTTGATATGAGAAGATTTGCCATAATACCATTTATGTTTTTCTTCATCAGAGAATTTTTGAAATACGAGGGTGGATGCTAGATATGATTTCATTTCTGGACTTGACTTGAATCACACATGTAACTGTCATGAATAGCATGGTTGAATTTACTTCCAATTCAACCCCACTCACAGTGATTTGGCTATATTTGATCAGTTATAGCTAATGCTGCTTTGCTTCCAACTGAAATTGCTGGATCTGTATTTGCCGATTTTCTAGCAATAATCTCGTGCATTTTCAGTCGGTTGAAGAATATGGGTTTTATAGTTCTCGCACCTCTAGACATGCTACTCAAGCGCAAGTGTATGTGTGTGTGTACATCTTTAAACTTTTACAGAGTATCACATATTGGAATGCAGCGTGGCATGGAATGGACTCATTTTAAGACAAGAGTCAACAGAAGATGACATATCCCACCGGTCCATCATAATTTATAAAACACATCTTTGACAGATAATGCATATACATTACTTCAGATAGGGGGTAATACACATGGTGAGTTTGAGGCATGATAAAGGGTTTTTGAGTTCTACAACAGAAGCAGAACTATCCCTGAACAAAGTCCAAATCCAATTCAGAAATTTGAATATCAAAATGCACCACTTCAGTTAGTGGGTACCGCATGCAAAGTTTCAGGGAGATATGCTGAATAGTTTTGGAACTGTGGTCCGGAAACGAACCTATCTCTGAACAAAGTCCAAATCAAACCCGTTTCTATGGAAACAAAAAATAATAAAATATTCAGAAATCTCAAAATATCAAAAGGCATCACTTCAGTTGGTGGGTAATACACATGGAACGTTTCAATAAGATATCATGAACCGTTTTAGAGTTCTGCTCCGGAAAACAAATGATTACGGACGGACAGACGGACAGGGCGACGACTATATCCCACGGTATTACGTACCGGTGGGATAAAAAGTGCTATCATTGGTGCCATGGCCAAGTGTCATATCTCTAGATACTTTCAACAATCTCATTAGATTCTTCTAAATTTTGTTTGATCACTAAATTCCCACTCAAGAATGTGTCTGTACTTGTAGGATTGGTCAGAAGACCATCTGGTCAACATAGAGGCGATCAGACTTTGCATGAGCAAGATGACCTGCAGCATGAAACAGTGGGATCATTTCTGTGATTGCATCAAGATGCAAATTCCAATTTCTTGTGCGTTCAGCTCGGATTTAAGGTAGAATTGATACTTGCTTAACATATGCAGTCCAGAGTTTGCCTGTCCTACTCGCATTGGCAGCAGATTTTGAACACATTCTTAATCTGTGACTGCATCAGTAGAACAATAAACTGTTAAGTCAACAAGGATTAACATGAAGTGCATTGATAAACCTGGTTTATGTAAATTACATTAAAACGTTATATATTGACGATTTATCATTTGATGATGGTCACAGCCCAAATCATTTTCCTACATGCATCGCCAATTATATATATTTCAGTTATTTTCAAATATGAGAAAACCAATAAGCAAGATTTCTGAATAGGTAATAAACATGTAGTGACAATGACGACATATCATCGGAATGTTCACTATCAAGGGAACATATCGACGATGACGGAGTTAACATCTATGTCAAAAGGTCGTTTTAAAAAAACAAACATAATCTCAAAATCATTTGCTACATATTGCGATAATTTAAGAAAACCAAAAGATTAACGAACAAATATACTCAGAATATATTAAAAATGTGTAATGGTTCGAAACCGTGATTTAAAGGGCCACTGGTATGCAAGCATATTGTCTGTGATAAACAGCGAATGATGCTAAAAGTGTAGACAGCTAGGCATCTTGAGTAAGTAAGTTGCGCAATAATGAAGAGATATACGGTTCATTCTACTCCAGTAATTACATTTAGGTCTAATATTATTTAGGGGATTGGTCATTGGTTTGACATTGTCATATTCTTTGTTTCAGAATTATTCTAAATCATTGTCTCTCTTCATGCGCAGCCGTACGAACGCACTTGCATAATATACGTTTTGCCGATAAACAATGCATAACATATTGTTTCTTATTTAGCTGAAGTTAAAATAGAATTGTTGAAACAATTGTTAAAATAACATATCTCAATAAAGTGATACAAGAATAAACGCTTTAACAATAATTTTATTTCCGTAGCTGAATGAATGTACATTGTTTTATATACTAGGTCGGACTAATATTTCACTGTTAATATTTTAAACATGTCCTTAATAAATTCACGGCATGATCACTCATGTTGCACTTGAAATCAGTGTCGACTGATTAATTATTTTTGTTAAACTGTATTATAAATACGATTATAACTAAATGCTCAAGGGATTTTCAACATGCATTCAGTGGAATATGATCCCAACAGGAAGTGCTTTCTGCGCATGCCCAAGAATATCGGCGCCACATTATGAAATGAAACCAAGCATGGAATCGGATACATTGTTTTCAAAAGTATTACTTTGCATCGCCGAGGGTGTTCTGGTCCTCTGGACAGTGTATTATCTTGGAGACATAAGTATTTTAGTTTCAAAAGAATGAATTATTCTTTGAAGAACAAGCAGCAATTTACTCTCAGGATGACGTGACCGTGACTCGACAATGGGGACAAAAGGCAAAACAATATGGCCGATTCCGGTATAAACGAAGACGATAGGGACTGCCGTGATTCCATCACCTCTAATCGCATCGTTTATTGACGTAGGTCTGTTTAAGTATGTATTTATTTAATGTAGATAATAAGTGACATCGATCTTTTGGGGTTTAAAAATTAATTTGTCTTTTTATAGTTCGATTAACGTTTATGCTCACAGTCAACAAAGTTGGACAACTTATTTATTGTTCAGTTATGTTTCACACCTTGTCATTGATACTATTGTAATTAGAAATGTTATATTTGTGAAAGGGAAGTGCACCATGACACCATGATTAATGTCTCTATGACACAATGCTAGTGACAATTAAATAACTAATTTCTCTGTTGTGCAATATCTGTTGACTCTAGCAGTCTACAATTCACTGATTAATCTTGTTTGAAGTCTATAGATAATGTAAGTTAATTATAAACATAATTGTAGATGCATGAACTGACAATTTATGTAACCTAGACTTGTAATTATGAAATAAACATAACAATATAATTTATTCAGCCTGAAATCACCCGCATTAAATTTATTTAATACTGCCCATCCTAAAAGTCAGTCCCACCCTGACAAAAGAAAAGTAAAATAACTGGCCTATTTGTTGTAAGAAAATTGTAAGAAACTGTGTACATTCACCAATCCTAGATCTACAGCAAAGATGATATGATTATAATAGTAAAAAAGTATCATTTGAAGCAGAGATACAGAATAATGTCTTGTCAACATATAAATGGTCACATAAACTGATATTAGTGTTTGTTATAATTTCTAAAATGTGTGAACTTCAAGTTATTTTATAGCGTTTTGATATATTAGTAATATTATATTAGGATATATTAGGAATGCAATGGTAATTTGTATTTCTTTTAATTTTTCAGTCATCTTGGTCAACTTGCAAGGAATGATAAGCTGGACATTTAGGAAGAGCTGACTGGTTCAATTTGTCCTGGCGATCAGAGGTAATTATAGTTGGTTAAATGAATTTCAGGAAGAGCAAATAATAGTCATTCTTTATTCTTGCTCACTAGACAGTATACCTCACAAATGTAAGTATGGATGTTGTCATACAAAATGTTAGTATGTATGTTGTCATAAAGTCAGCAGTATTACACTACTGTAATATTTCCATTACACTGCAGTATCTTCAATGGGCAAAGGTGAGTTGTTAATGTTTAAGATGAATGAGAAAAGAAAAGACTGAACACAAAATTTGAAAATAACTTTTTTTCTGGAAAACAACTTCTTAATTGTGAACGTTCAATCTTAAAAAATCAGTGATTAGTAGACTGACATGACTCATAACAATGTGAAGAATGAAAGCTCTTACTATTAAATGTTATTCAATTAAAGAATTTTTGTTTGTCAAACTGGAAGAATTCATATATATTTATTATAACAAATTGTTTGAAAATTATGTTATCTCCTACTTCAGATTTTACCATGTTAAGGATGTTACCAAACATGGAGTCTAGAAAAATGTGTTTTAATTATTATTTGTATTTATATCTCCTCCAGGACCAACTCAAGTCTTCGGCTGAAACAAAAAACATAATCCAAGTTGTTGCATTGTTGAGCAATGCAGATGGACGGCGTCAACAAGATGAAAAAGTAAGTAAAATAAAAGTATAGAATTCTGTTAACAGTGTTTTAAGAATTTGAAGTAAGCATGATAAACATTTGGTAATTTGAGAAATCTTAGGCAATTTCTAATTTTCATATGGCTGTTATTTTCAGATTGCAGTTTGCAATGAAAATAAAGACCAAATAATCCATGATCCTTTTCTACATACTGAGTTTCTTGAGGTAAGTTTGCATAAAATATGTTTTTAAGATTTTATGAAGTTTGTATTTGATAGAACAATGTCTATCAGATGATAAACACACAAGTTCTTAAAGGGGCAGTAGCACGTTTTTTGCAAAATTTATTTTTTCAAATTTCCCATTCATAGTGAAAGTTTATGTCATTTAAATTAACTTTAGAGGGTAAAACATCTTATTACACAAACCAATTATCTGTATGGGTAAAAACTACGTGCGTATAAAGCAGAACTTGCATTGCGGCCATTTTATTGTGAACACAATTTATTATTTTGTATTACAAAAACGATGCCCATGGTTTTTCCGAAACATGTACACTCATTTTGAACTTTATTTTCCGAAGAGAGAAGGATGTTTTACTATCGGTGAAATTATTTTTCTAATACATTTCATCAACTTATTTGAGCGAAAAAACGTGCTACTGCCCCTTTAAATTTGAGTTTTAATAATTAAATTATGTTGTGGATTCTGTTCACTTAGTGTGTAATATTATAATATCCTTATTGTACGTGTATGTGTTGTGACTGGTATTGTAATAAATATCAATACATCATGTACAGGGGCAATCCTTATTTCAATGACTGATTAGTTTTAGGTATTATTAGGCATTAATTACCCATTGCTAATTATGAATAAAAATATCCTCATGGTTATTTCATAGTTGAAACTACAATACTTTTAAAACAAAACTGCTTATAAGATAAAGAATAATAATTTCACTTTCTGAATTAAACTTTAACAGGTGCCTGATAATGAACTTCAGTATTTAAAAAAAAATATGAACAATATCAATTGTTTATTCCATCCTTATTTTCAGATATCAGTGATTTCCTGATACCGCTGAATCATCAATGGCCAGGATGCGTCAATCTTGAAACCGTTCCAGAGAATAATGAAATCTACTCATTCAGATTGAAGAAGTGACGCCTCTTAATGATTTATTTTCTGAAAGATGTACACACTTTGACTCACCGTGTAATGTTTGGAATAAACATTTGTGTCGTTCCAATTAAATTTCTGTCACATTTATGTTGTATTCTTGCAACATTTTGCATGGCTTTCTTGAGAAATTTATGTGGCTTTTTCCTCTTCTTAATTCCGCAAAAATGCCGCATGTTGCGGCTTTTCACAGCCTATGCGGCATACTTGCGGAATTTATGCGGCTTTCTACTCTTTTATTAATTCCGCATCCGCATTCCGCATCATGCGGCATTTTTGCGGCTGGTATGCCGCACATGCGGAGTATTGGACGCCGCATGTTGCGGCTTTCTTGCGGCATTTATGTTGCCTGTGGCGTCCAATATTTCCGTATGTACGGTATGTATATGTACGGTGTCTCTCTCTCTCTCTCTCTCTCTCTCTCTCTCTCTCTCTCTCTCTCTCTCTCTCTCTCTCTCTCTCTCTCTCTCTCTCTCTCTATATATATATATATATATATATATATATAAATATTTTTTATCTTGAACCTGGTAGATACAATGTATAGAAATAGAAGAACATTGAGAATGACATTACATTTTAAAATTGAGTCTTGGCTTATATTTTTAATAAACAATAATTATTTTTCTGCCAAGCAATCAGATTCAGTTGAATCAACTTTGTATATCGGCAAAACAGAATATTTATCTTGTCCACATAGTTCAAGATGCGCACTAAGAGGGATAGTACGATTGTGTTTTTGTTTAATTTGAGAACGATGAAGATTCATTCTTCTTTTTAATTTCAATTCTGTTTTCCCGGTGTACATTTCTTGACATCCATGACAAACAATCATATTAACAACATTTTTTTAATCACATGTCATATTTCTTTTTACGAAAAACATTTTATGTGGTGGGATACTAACCGATGTGCCCTTAATCAAAATGTTACATGTCGCGCATCGTTTATCACCACATTTTCTAACCTGGGGGTATCCGTATTAGAATCATGTTTGTCAGTAATTTCCTTAAATTTTGGAGCTGTCTGTGACTATTGATAATACGGTAATTTACGTCCCATCCTTTGGCTTTGCTGTAAAACCGGTATATGCTGACAAATTAAGCTCATTGCGTTGATGTGATTAGGATTCAAAGTAGTTATCAATGGGAGACAACTCTTCTCTGCAATGTGGGCCTGACTGGTTCCCAGGTTGGAAGCGTTTGCGTTATTGTGGGAAGGAGAACTGTCTAAAGCTATTACTATTAGCTGATTCTCTGAGTTTGTTTTGATCCAGACTCAATGCCCTACTTATACCGTCATTTATCAAATGAATAGGGTACTTTTGATTTTCTAAAAATAGCTTTAATTCATTATGGCGTTTTTCTTTTAAGTAATTTTCCGACACTATAGTGCAAATTCTCCTAGCTAAAGAGTATGGGATATTTCGTTTTGTGTGTCGGTGATGGCATGATCTAAAATCCAAATATTGATGTGTATCAGTACTTTTGTTAAAAAAATATCTGTGTTTATAAAGCCTTCAGAATTTATTTTGACTTTTACATCCAGGAAATTCAGTTATATATTTGAACATATGTTTTATAAATAAGTAACTTGTGTTCACTCATCAGGGTCTGATAATATGAAGTTAATTCAATGTCTATTCAAAAACACATTGTGTGCTGAAATCTTTGTTTCAAAATATTTGTATGATATATTTCATTACTCTAATATATATTATGGAAATTTCGTTAATTCAAGATGTTATTGACATGGTTTCCCTTATTGATATATAAGACAGTAACGCACTACTGTTGTGGTGTAGTACAGTACACCATAAACCAATCACTGCTTTAGGATGTCATGAACAATTAAAAAAGGGTCCTGTTTTACTATTTGTCTGGAATCTATAGGCTAGATGGGAGAGTCAAAGAGGACTGTTTGCTTGTTTTATGACGTCCTACAGTAATAGAGTCCAAGAATGTAAATTATGTCGATAGTATATTTTATCAATTCATTTTCCATATGTGTTAAAACTGCAATAAAAATAAAATCAACATACCCCGGTGAATGAAATTGTGAGTACTTCTTTACACAACATATGCTGATCAAAGACTTGTTTTTATTGTTTATTTCCATTGGGTACATTTAGGTCATCGGCCCATGGTACAAAATAATTGGTCCACAGAATTGCGATATTTTGTCGCATACAACACAAACATTGCAAACGTTTCACTATATCCATATCCATAATCAATTGTGGGGTTTACAAAATACATATGAGGTATAAACTGTTTTCTATGTGACTATAAGCATTACATACAATTAGAAAATGATAATCATCTTCAATATTACCACTGTTACAGATTTTACAAATCTTTGGCTCCTAGGAATATTATAATACCTTCCCGTTTCAATGCTTAAACTATGAGAACTGCAACGAACACGAGCTAAAACTGTTCCAAACATATAAAGATTTAGTGATATATATAATATAATTCAGTGGTAAAAACTGTCTTAAACTGAGAATATGAAAAGCGGAATGCCAATGCTATTCATACGTGGCTTTCAATCTAAATTCAAATCCTGAAAAAAATGAAGAGGAAAATCAACACATTGAGCTTTTCAGATGTAGCCAAAACCATAAATAAAGCAACGATTTAATTTTAGATACCCAGTTTATCTTATCTTGTGAATATAACCTTTCCTTGGAAACCGAGAATTGGGCATATTCAAAAGTTTACACCAATATGATAAACAGCGTTTGAAAACTGAAATATAGAGAGGATATCTTCAACACTCACCACGAACACAGTGGTCCGGAGTTGAAAATTTCAGACCCAAAAATAACTTACATGCCTGTAAGTGAACTGATTCTATTTCCTTAAAATTATCTAATCCCCATATTTCGGCGCCGTATAGAAGGAAAGGAAGAACTTTTGAATCCAATATCTTAAAAAATACATTATAATCTAACGGTTTAACATTATTGATGGACCGTGATACACAAAATAGTACCATTTTAGCCTGTAACGAGACACTGGCAAGATGTTTACTCCAACTTAAGCTCCTTGAGAAGGTAACCCCTAGGTACTTATATGCTGAGACACATTCTATAACTTCATTACCATAATACCACTTTTCATACCTAGATAAATTCCACCATTTTTTAAAACGACCACTTTGGTTTTCTCCAAGTTTACCGAGAGTGAATAATTCTGGCAAAAATCATGTAAAACATTGATCCTCTTTTGGAGGCCAAAAACGGCATCAGCAACAAGAGTAACATCATCAGCAAAAAGTAGAAGGAACAACTGAACAAATTCGGGGTGGAACTGAACACCAGGGAAACATCCTGTCTCCATTTTATTCGTCAACTCATTTATGAATAAGTTAAATAAAAGGGGAGTGTAACCTTGGCGTACACAGATTTTACACTCAAAGCTATCAGAAAACTCATTTTCAAATTTAACACAAGAGGAAACACGGTTATAGATGGAACGGATACAATTACAAATTTAAGGCGAGATTCTATTTTCCTTTAAAATCAACCACAGACGAGATCTATCAATACTATCAAACGATTTGGCAAAATCCACGTAAAGAATGAACAGCTTCCCCTCTTCTTGCATAAATACCGTTGAATGAAAGCATTCAAGGTGAAAATATTATCTGTTGTCGAATAACCTGAACGGAATCCTGCTTGTGATTCCACGATCTTATTAAAAGTACCACACATAAACCGCAATATTTTATTATCAATAGATATAAAGACCTTACTAAATATACTGAGAATAGTTATACCTCGATAGTTGGAAGGGGAGTTTACGTCGCCTTTTTTTTTAATTGGAACAATAACACCCTGAGACCACTGAGAAGGAAAGTATGCAGAGTCAAACAGATCATTGAACAACAGCGTCATAATTGAAGCTAAGATATCCTGACCACTTTTAAACATCTCTGCTAAAAGTCCGTCGCTCCCAGCTGATTTCCCGGTCTTTAAATCGTTAATAGCATCAATCACCTCGTCCTGATGAATAGGAGAATCAAGAATAGACCTGGACACGGAATCACAAGAATTCGCAGAAATACAACAAACTTCACAACATGAGCTAAACATTTCCATGAAATAACTATACCACTGATGCATACTTATATTTTGCTTAACTACACTTCCTTTGTTAGTAAGACGTTTCAATGAAGTCCAAAATAGTTTACCATTATCTATACTGTCTACTATTGTCCTGCGTAAATCCTGCTGAAAAAGATTTTTTTTTCTTTAATTATACATCTATAGCTATTTCTTGCATTTATTTACAGGCGTAAATTAACAGAATTTTTACAATGTCTCAAAACCTTTAATAAACGCTGACTCTCACTCCTATAATATCTACATGTTTTATCAAACCAAGGTTGTTTGCGAGCATTCGGGAAATAAGGTTTCATCTTCATACAGTCAGCAGCGTTACAAAGCAAGGCATGAATAAGTTCAATGCTTTTTTCAAATACAGATGCAGAGTCAATTGACAATAAAAACATTTCTAAAAATTGTCTAAAAATTGTCTCTTTGTTTACATTACACACCAAGAAAGGGTTGCTACTGTACCCACGAGAATCACGCTCATCCTGACCGTCATCTAGGTATCACGTGACTGAAATCGACAAGGGCAGATGTTGTGATTCTGACCTAGATATGGGTACAAACTGGGTACACAATGTAAACAAACACGTTGATGACACAATATAGTCTACTGCACTTGTACCATTAGCATTTATGAATGTATAGTCACCTTTCCCTTCATCGGTGCCACAGCGACCATTCATTATGTTGAAATTCAAGGCACTACACAAATTTAGAAGCGTTCTACCAAAACGATTCACTGTTCTGTCATACGAGTGGCGCGTTGTGTTAACATGGTCACCAAGATCAGAGAAATCTACAATGCCAAGTCTCTCTTCAATGTCATCAAGAGTCTACATCAGTTCCGGTCCTCGCGTTGAAGTCCCCTCCGGCAAGAATAGACAGATCACCATATGGATGTAGAACATCAAGGAGTGTCTCTAAAAATAAGCTTATTCCACAATTTGAATGCTTATTAGAATACCACTTAGAACCACTTGATTGTATATAAACACTTGCAACAACTATGTCCTTATCTTATCCAAGCACGAACACAGCATCCTAACCAACTATACGTGTCTCCCTTGATATATTTTGCGAGTGAGTTTCTGATGAGGACAACGACCCCGCCTGATAATCTCCCATTACTAGAAGTCTTCTCAGCGGGGAGTGTACAGCTTGTAAACAATCCTGAGAATGCACAGGGCTCATCTTACCCGTGGCACCATGTTTACTGAAGCTAATAATATTATATTTGGCTGTAAAATTAATAAAATCGTGATCCTCCAATTTACCGATCAAACCAGATACATTCCAAAAAAGGAAAGATGCATATCGGAATATATAGAGCAAAAAGCTTGTTATACCGACTTTCCCCGGAAACAGTATTTCGTTTTTTTTTTTGCAGTGTTTAAAATGTGTCGACGTTTCTTTTACAACTCAGTTTACCATTTCCTTTATTTCATAAACTTATTATGACTTGGTGTGTTTCTCAGTTCAACATTTATTTTTTAAACCTGACAAAGTTGTCTTACAAGAAAGAAGTAAAAAGTAGTATGATATGATTGCAGAATAATCTACAAATATTTCAGGTTTATGCAATGAATTTTTTCCTTACACTTCGCTCTTGAAGATCAACTTTAGATTTACTTTTCTAGATGAAGCCAATATTGCATATTGACAAGTTAGAAATGTCATTATTTCAAGTGAACACATGCTATTTCTATAAACTGACGTATAGCAAAAGTCTCTATTTAAGACAGTAATCTTCAAAATCATCAAAACTTGGATAGATGATAGATTCGACATGCATGTGCCTGAAGACAGAGATAACAGATATATGCATGTGACTGACGACAGAGATAATAAATGTTTATGCATGTGACTGACGACAGAGATAATAGATACATGCATGTGACTGACGACAGAGATATATATTCATGTGACTGACGACAGAGATAATATATATATGCATGTGACTGACTACAAAGATAATAGATATATGCATGTGACTGACCACAGAGATAATAGATATATACATTTGACTGACCACAGAGATAATAGATATATGCATGTAACTGACGATAGCGATAATAGATATATGCATGTGACTGACGACAGAGATAATATATATGCATGTGACTGACGACAGAGATAATAGATATATGCATGTGACTGACGATAGAGATAATAGATATACGCAAGTGACAGACGACAGAGATAATAGATATATGCATGTGACTGACGACAGAGATAATAGATATATGCATGTGACTGATGACAGAGATAACAGATATATGCATGTGACTGACGACAGAGATAATAAATGTTTATGCATGTGACTGACGACAGAGATAATAGATACATGCATGTGACTGACGACAGAAATATATATTCATGTGACTGACGACAGAGATAATATATATATGCATGTGACTGACTACAAAGATAATATAGATATATGCATGTGACTGACCACAGAGATAATAGATATATACATGTGACTGACCACAGAGATAATAGATATATGCATGTAACTGACGATAGCGATAATAGATATATGCATGTGACTGACGACAGAGATAATATATATGCATGTGACTGACGACAGAGATAATAGATATATGCATGTGATTGACGACAGAGATAATAGATATATGCATGTGACTGACGACAGAGATAATAGATATATGCATGTGACTGACGACAGAGATAATATATATATGCATGTGACTGACGACAGAGATAATATATATATATATATATATATATATATATATATATATATATATATATATATGCATGTGACTGACGACAGAGATAATATATATATGCATGTGACTGACGACATAGATAACAGATATATGCATGTGACTGACGACAGAGATAATAGATATATGCATGTGACTGACGACAGATAATATATATACATATATACATGTGACTGATGACAGAGATAGTATATATATGCATGTGACTGACGACAGAGATAACATATATATATATATATATATATATATATATATGCATGTGACTGACGACAGAGATAATATATATATGCATGTGACTGACGACAGAGATAATATATATACATATATACATGTGACTGACGACAGAGATAATATATATAAGCATGTGACTGACGACAGAGATAATATATATACATATGTACCTGTGACTGACGACAGAGATAATATATATACATATATACATGTGACTGACGACAGAGATAATAGATATATGCATGTGACTGACGACAGAGATAATATATATATATATATATATATATATATATATATATATATATATGAATGTGTCTGACGACAGTGATAATATATATATGCATGTGACTGACGACAGAGATACTATATATACATATATACATGTGACTGACGACAGAGATAATATATATATATATATATATATATATATATATATATATATATATATATATGCATGTGACTGACGACAGAGATAATAGATATATGCATGTGACTGACGACAGAGATACTATATATACATATATACATGTGACTGACGACAGAGATAATATATATAAGCATGTGACTGACGACAGAGATAATATATATACATATATACATGTGAATGACGACAGAGATAATATATATACATATATACATGTGACTGACGACAGAGATAATATATATAAGCATGTGACTGACGATGAGTTGCTTTCACGTGAAGTAAGGTTATATATAGAAAAGAGTTAACATCAGATGGTTTTGACTGGATTAATTTTCTTTAATACAATACGATGAGCTCATTTCGACCAGTATATCGGTCTTTTCAAGTATGGTTAACATGTGGAAGGTTGCATATTTATGTATGAACAAAAACAATAGCATGTTGTAATGCTCAACATCTTAACACATCAGTGTATTGACACCAAAATCAGTCATTGTCTTTCAATCACGAACGTGATGTGTTAAAATGTGTTGTGTTCAATATATATATATATATATATATATATATATATGTGTGTGTGTGTGTGTTTGTGTGTGTGTTATAGCGAACACGTCATTAAGGCGACACTTTACCGTCACAGGATGTCATTAGGGCGACAGTGACGTTATGGCGACAATCTAGCTGTCGCCCTAATGTTTTCATACGTTGTATTGAGAAAAGTTTTAGCAACACCAACAGCAATTGACAACATTATGTTAAACATAACATGTTTAGTTAAATAGAATTCAATTCATGTATTTCTAATCTCTCAATTTGATATATTCGACATTTTTTTAAAAGTCGGTGTGTATAAACTGTGTGAATGCCCACCGTAACAGGGCGTCATTAAGGCGACAATTAATAAAAGTCCTGTGACAAATTGAACAAGGACCCTAACATCAAACAAATTCCCTAAATTAATACAAAATATTTAGCTGATTAAAATTCAAGTTACTTTCAGTCATCATGTTAATTACATATTGATAACACACCATGCATGGTCGATTTCACAGAAGTTTTTTGATAATGTCACCGGCCGCTTTCAAGCCAAATAGAAATGTGTAATTGCATATAATGCGGAAACGAGATTATGCTTTGTTGTGATTAGCTTGATCATGCGTGTTATATTTACTCTTTTTTGACATTCAATGTAGATAAGTATCAGTAATAATTATTTTATTTAAACGTAAATCAATTTACAATAGATATATTAATTAAAACATTCTAATTCGATTCCATATTCGTTTCTTATTATTGTTCATTATTTTAGACTACCCTTGTTTATTGACAACCGCGGTCGGGGTCAAACTTCGCTAGACTTGGAAAAACATTGCTTGACTCTCTATTACTGAGGTAAATTCCAAATGCTTTCTTTCCATTGAATACTTTCATGTCATAGAGTATTCAACTTTTTCAAAACCTGTAATGTTACACGAAATTTGTTCGTATAATGGTATTTAAGCTCGCCATGACATTGAGCACTCAATCATCAATCTGGAATTGTCCTGCAAGTCTAGATCAAAACAAAATCAAATCGTCGCTGAGACTAATTTGATTCGATTGACATTCAGACATGTTAATTATAATAATCATATTATTTTTCACTTTCACTGAGAAATAAACATGTCAATCGACACCATAAACATATATACAGTAGGCATAGATTTCGCGCGAAAGTAACATGTTGCCTTTTACATCAACTGATGATTCATATCAAGCTGAACTGTTTTACCGTAACTCCTTGAATAATCGCACGGCTATTATTAATTTCAAACACCGATTTGACCTGGCGATTATTCAAGGCAGGCATTTTCTTTTCGAAGCCATTATAATTTATCTGAAATTTAAAAAATCAAAACAAAAACTTCATTGCAGTACAGTAGATCTAGCCCTATGTTTTTAATTATGAACAGGCCTATTGTAAACAAAGTGAATGTCATGTGGTAAAACTTTGATTAAATATGCTCATATAGGAATTGTTTTTGAAAAGAAGAAAGCTATTAGTTTCTTTACATTTGCTTAATTTGAGTAAGCAATTATTCATGGCAGGCGATTATTTATTTTAAAGAGGGCTTTATAGACCTAGCGATTATTCAAGGCAGGGCAATTGTTCACAGCAGGCGATTATTCAATTATTTACGGTACATTGATCAACCAGAAATCACCTTAGGTGAACAAAATATTTGTCGTACCTTCATTAACATGCACGTTTATGGAAATAATATCACCTGACCATATGAATGACACAGCACTGTAGAATTGAAGATTCATGTGTCTTTAGTAGTTCTTAGTAAAAAGTAGAACTGAAACAATTTAGGAAGATTATAACATTTATGACAAAAGAAATCTACAAGACATTCTTCCTGAAACAAATTGATAGCAAATCAACTACATGATACACAAAAGAAATATTAAGCAATGAAGTAGAAACATTTTGATATCTCCAAGGTCAAATTAAATATACTTGAACTTGCCAGCTGAGTAAATTTTAATTGTGTTTCATATTGACACAAAACTACAACTTTCTCAGCTAGCAAAATGTTACATAAGTTTAGGACAATTGTTTCAATTTTTTTTTGGGAGATGAAAAGATACAAATCAAACAAACTTATCTGCCTTTAACAAATAATTTTTGGGAAAAGTATTACGAAAAATCAATATCTTTTTACAAATGGAATTCCATCTGAAAAAAAAATCATGAACACCAAAATGTTTCAATATTCTCTTTAAAAAGTAAGATATGGTAATTTATGTTAAACTTTAACACTGTTTAATCAATAGTTATTATCTGGTGTGCTATTTTCAAGGTAGTGTAGCACTTTCAGCCCCTCTCACATTCCAGTAATTTATCTCACATCATCTGAAAAGTCAATTCATTAGCCTACAATTACTACTATTGTAAACAAAAAAGAATGGAAGGAGTGTACCTTGATAAGACAAGACTTATATGTATATAATTATCACATATATTATGTTTAACCATTTTTAAAGGTTTATATCATGAATCTGTATGCAAATTTGACAAAGTTTAATAGGTTATTTCAAGTCTTTGAAGGGCATTTAGAAGTGGTATACATAAGAACATGAAGATTTTCTGGATAACAACTTCTTTAATGTGAAAATACACGACGTTTCGGAGTACATACTCACTTCTTCATCAGGTGGAATGTAAGGAAAAAACAAAATATGATACACTTATATAGCAAATAAAACAATGGTGAGGAAACTCAATCAGGGGGATTAACATGCATGAGAATGGTATACAATGGGGATTTGTAATACAAATATGATGGAGGTGAGGCATGAGAATGATGAGGATTTGCAATACAAACATGATGGGGAGTAAGTAGATAAACAATGGCCAGGGTAGGCTGTATTGAAGATGTAAATAAACACACATGATGAAACGAGGGGAGCAAATTACCTTTATTGAAATTGTTAAACAAATAATTAATTATATATTATTATCCAGAAAATCTTCATGTTCTTAGGTTATTTAAAGTTTTCAACTACTTCAGAATCCTCTAACTGCGGTCACAGGTGTAATCTTTTTCAATATTATCCTTGAGGGCAATCTTATCGGGGTTCATATTTTTCATATGATGCCCTTGGGCAAAATATCACTTTGTCATGGTGATATCGGTATAATACTTGCGCTCGGGAGATACTAATATTCAGACACTCGTGTTGTAACATAGACATTCATAAAATATCCTCTGTTAATCACGTAAGAATTGTTTTTTTTAGAGGACATTGTTATGATGAACATAGCTTTAAAACCACCTGAATAAAACAATCTTAAAAAGAATAAATTAGAGGATATCTGTCTTTTCTTGACTAATACCATGTTTATCTCATCGAGTGAGGTAGAAATGTTATATTTTCACGAGTGGCGCCACCACGAGTGAAAATATATAACTTTTCTACCTCACGAGATGAGATAAACTTGGTTTTCACGCCGAACGGCAACACTGTGACGTCATAAGCCATTTCCCCGCGTAAAACCATTGTTTTATGATGTCAAATTATATCAGTCACGGTTCGCAGTGAAAATATAAGTTATTTTCACTGTAGCTTGATAGACAGTTTATTTCACTGATAAATCCCAGTATTTCACTGCTCGTCATATAATAAAGTTTGATATCAAACAGTAAGAATTATCAATATATGCACTGCTCAATCTTAAGACTTATCATACCAGGTATTGTGTGAAGTAAGTTTGGATTTTGAAAGAGTCATCACTTCAATCATTCAGGAAAACTAAAACACAATAATGAAGGGCTATTGAGCATACATTTATGATTTATTGCAGGAAAATTAGAAATAATTTTTGGAAAAAAAAAGAGTTGTTTTGTGTGTATCATCAATAACATGTATGGTCAATAACAATATAATTGAGTGTTCTTTATATCATTCATGATTTTCTGCTGATTAATCTAATTCTATGAAAGAATTTACTTTGAAATGAAAATTATATCATAGGAAATAACATACCAAAATGAACAAAAAGCTGTAAGTATGTCTGTTAATAAAAGAGGAGACCCTTTTTATTGGATAAAAAAATTGGATTGAAAAATTAATTTTAATTCAAAAGAAAAAAATTAAAAAACTGATTGAACATTATAACTATTACCCTTTTGGATCATCTTAAAAAACTTTTATTCTTTTTCACATTTCTTTTTATTGCAAATGCTCAATATCAATCTTAGATAGACATTAAAGATTAGTCTTACCTTTTTGAAGAAGCACATGTCATTATGTTTTGGTAAAACTCCTTGCACTGATTAACTAGAACTCCTAACAGTGTAGACAAAAGAACTCTGCCAAGGGCCAGCACTTCATCAGTGATGCATTAGTTGAATACCACAAACATTTTTTTTCAGGAAATAAGGCTATACTATTTGAATGCATTATATCAAAAGGTAATTAATGAAACCACAGTTTAATACAAAAAAATAATTTACATCGTTTAACAATCTAAAAAAATAATAGAAAAATCACATGAATTAGAACAATTCATTTCTGTATTAAAATGTTTTGTATTTTAAAAGTGAATAAATTGATATTAATTTCAATTGAAATATTTAATCATTTCAAATAAGAATGTTGTTGTTT
>OW388299.1:0-5000 GCA_936450465.1 Gibbula magus
ACCCTAACCCTACACCCTCACCACCCTACTACCCAACCCTACACCCTAACCCTAACCCTACACCCTAACCCCTAACCCTAACCCTAACCCTAACCCTACCCCTAACCCTAACCCTAACCCTAACCCCCTAACCCTAACCCTAACCCTAACCCTAACCCTAACCCTCAACCCTAACCCTAACCCTAACCCTAACCCTAACCCTAACCCTAACCCTAACCCTAACCCTAACCCTAACCCTAACCCTAACCCTAACCCTACACCCTAACCCTAACCCTAACCCTAACCCTAACCCTAACCCTAACCCTAACCCTAACCCTAACCCTAACCCTAACCCTAACCCTAACCCTAACCCTAACCCTAACCCTAACCCTAACCCTAACCCTAACCCTAACCCTAACCCTAACCCTAACCCTAACCCTAACCCTAACCCTAACCCTAACCCTAACCCTAACCCTAACCCTAACCCTAACCCTAACCCTAACCCTAACCCTAACCCTAACCCTAACCCTAACCCTAACCCTAACCCTAACCCTAACCCTAACCCTAACCCTAACCCTAACCCTAACCCTAACCCTAACCCTAACCCTAACCCTAACCCTAACCCTAACCCTAACCCTAACCCTAACCCTAACCCTAACCCTAACCCTAACCCTAACCCTAACCCTAACCCTAACCCTAACCCTAACCCTAACCCTAACCCTAACCCTAACCCTAACCCTAACCCTAACCCTAACCCTAACCCTAACCCTAACCCTAACCCTAACCCTAACCCTAACCCTAACCCTAACCCTAACCCTAACCCTAACCCTAACCCTAACCCTAACCCTAACCCTAACCCTAACCCTAACCCTAACCCTAACCCTAACCCTAACCCTAACCCTAACCCTAACCCTAACCCTAACCCTAACCCTAACCCTAACCCTAACCCTAACCCTAACCCTAACCCTAACCCTAACCCTAACCCTAACCCTAACCCTAACCCTAACCCTAACCCTAACCCTAACCCTAACCCTAACCCTAACCCTAACCCTAACCCTAACCCTAACCCTAACCCTAACCCTAACCCTAACCCTAACCCTAACCCTAACCCTAACCCTAACCCTAACCCTAACCCTAACCCTAACCCTAACCCTAACCCTAACCCTAACCCTAACCCTAACCCTAACCCTAACCCTAACCCTAACCCTAACCCTAACCCTAACCCTAACCCTAACCCTAACCCTAACCCTAACCCTAACCCTAACCCTAACCCTAACCCTAACCCTAACCCTAACCCTAACCCTAACCCTAACCCTAACCCTAACCCTAACCCTAACCCTAACCCTAACCCTAACCCTAACCCTAACCCTAACCCTAACCCTAACCCTAACCCTAACCCTAACCCTAACCCTAACCCTAACCCTAACCCTAACCCTAACCCTAACCCTAACCCTAACCCTAACCCTAACCCTAACCCTAACCCTAACCCTAACCCTAACCCTAACCCTAACCCTAACCCTAACCCTAACCCTAACCCTAACCCTAACCCTAACCCTAACCCTAACCCTAACCCTAACCCTAACCCTAACCCTAACCCTAACCCTAACCCTAACCCTAACCCTAACCCTAACCCTAACCCTAACCCTAACCCTAACCCTAACCCTAACCCTAACCCTAACCCTAACCCTAACCCTAACCCTAACCCTAACCCTAACCCTAACCCTAACCCTAACCCTAACCCTAACCCTAACCCTAACCCTAACCCTAACCCTAACCCTAACCCTAACCCTAACCCTAACCCTAACCCTAACCCTAACCCTAACCCTAACCCTAACCCTAACCCTAACCCTAACCCTAACCCTAACCCTAACCCTAACCCTAACCCTAACCCTAACCCTAACCCTAACCCTAACCCTAACCCTAACCCTAACCCTAACCCTAACCCTAACCCTAACCCTAACCCTAACCCTAACCCTAACCCTAACCCTAACCCTAACCCTAACCCTAACCCTAACCCTAACCCTAACCCTAACCCTAACCCTAACCCTAACCCTAACCCTAACCCTAACCCTAACCCTAACCCTAACCCTAACCCTAACCCTAACCCTAACCCTAACCCTAACCCTAACCCTAACCCTAACCCTAACCCTAACCCTAACCCTAACCCTAACCCTAACCCTAACCCTAACCCTAACCCTAACCCTAACCCTAACCCTAACCCTAACCCTAACCCTAACCCTAACCCTAACCCTAACCCTAACCCTAACCCTAACCCTAACCCTAACCCTAACCCTAACCCTAACCCTAACCCTAACCCTAACCCTAACCCTAACCCTAACCCTAACCCTAACCCTAACCCTAACCCTAACCCTAACCCTAACCCTAACCCTAACCCTAACCCTAACCCTAACCCTAACCCTAACCCTAACCCTAACCCTAACCCTAACCCTAACCCTAACCCTAACCCTAACCCTAACCCTAACCCTAACCCTAACCCTAACCCTAACCCTAACCCTAACCCTAACCCTAACCCTAACCCTAACCCTAACCCTAACCCTAACCCTAACCCTAACCCTAACCCTAACCCTAACCCTAACCCTAACCCTAACCCTAACCCTAACCCTAACCCTAACCCTAACCCTAACCCTAACCCTAACCCTAACCCTAACCCTAACCCTAACCCTAACCCTAACCCTAACCCTAACCCTAACCCTAACCCTAACCCTAACCCTAACCCTAACCCTAACCCTAACCCTAACCCTAACCCTAACCCTAACCCTAACCCTAACCCTAACCCTAACCCTAACCCTAACCCTAACCCTAACCCTAACCCTAACCCTAACCCTAACCCTAACCCTAACCCTAACCCTAACCCTAACCCTAACCCTAACCCTAACCCTAACCCTAACCCTAACCCTAACCCTAACCCTAACCCTAACCCTAACCCTAACCCTAACCCTAACCCTAACCCTAACCCTAACCCTAACCCTAACCCTAACCCTAACCCTAACCCTAACCCTAACCCTAACCCTAACCCTAACCCTAACCCTAACCCTAACCCTAACCCTAACCCTAACCCTAACCCTAACCCTAACCCTAACCCTAACCCTAACCCTAACCCTAACCCTAACCCTAACCCTAACCCTAACCCTAACCCTAACCCTAACCCTAACCCTAACCCTAACCCTAACCCTAACCCTAACCCTAACCCTAACCCTAACCCTAACCCTAACCCTAACCCTAACCCTAACCCTAACCCTAACCCTAACCCTAACCCTAACCCTAACCCTAACCCTAACCCTAACCCTAACCCTAACCCTAACCCTAACCCTAACCCTAACCCTAACCCTAACCCTAACCCTAACCCTAACCCTAACCCTAACCCTAACCCTAACCCTAACCCTAACCCTAACCCTAACCCTAACCCTAACCCTAACCCTAACCCTAACCCTAACCCTAACCCTAACCCTAACCCTAACCCTAACCCTAACCCTAACCCTAACCCTAACCCTAACCCTAACCCTAACCCTAACCCTAACCCTAACCCTAACCCTAACCCTAACCCTAACCCTAACCCTAACCCTAACCCTAACCCTAACCCTAACCCTAACCCTAACCCTAACCCTAACCCTAACCCTAACCCTAACCCTAACCCTAACCCTAACCCTAACCCTAACCCTAACCCTAACCCTAACCCTAACCCTAACCCTAACCCTAACCCTAACCCTAACCCTAACCCTAACCCTAACCCTAACCCTAACCCTAACCCTAACCCTAACCCTAACCCTAACCCTAACCCTAACCCTAACCCTAACCCTAACCCTAACCCTAACCCTAACCCTAACCCTAACCCTAACCCTAACCCTAACCCTAACCCTAACCCTAACCCTAACCCTAACCCTAACCCTAACCCTAACCCTAACCCTAACCCTAACCCTAACCCTAACCCTAACCCTAACCCTAACCCTAACCCTAACCCTAACCCTAACCCTAACCCTAACCCTAACCCTAACCCTAACCCTAACCCTAACCCTAACCCTAACCCTAACCCTAACCCTAACCCTAACCCTAACCCTAACCCTAACCCTAACCCTAACCCTAACCCTAACCCTAACCCTAACCCTAACCCTAACCCTAACCCTAACCCTAACCCTAACCCTAACCCTAACCCTAACCCTAACCCTAACCCTAACCCTAACCCTAACCCTAACCCTAACCCTAACCCTAACCCTAACCCTAACCCTAACCCTAACCCTAACCCTAACCCTAACCCTAACCCTAACCCTAACCCTAACCCTAACCCTAACCCTAACCCTAACCCTAACCCTAACCCTAACCCTAACCCTAACCCTAACCCTAACCCTAACCCTAACCCTAACCCTAACCCTAACCCTAACCCTAACCCTAACCCTAACCCTAACCCTAACCCTAACCCTAACCCTAACCCTAACCCTAACCCTAACCCTAACCCTAACCCTAACCCTAACCCTAACCCTAACCCTAACCCTAACCCTAACCCTAACCCTAACCCTAACCCTAACCCTAACCCTAACCCTAACCCTAACCCTAACCCTAACCCTAACCCTAACCCTAACCCTAACCCTAACCCTAACCCTAACCCTAACCCTAACCCTAACCCTAACCCTAACCCTAACCCTAACCCTAACCCTAACCCTAACCCTAACCCTAACCCTAACCCTAACCCTAACCCTAACCCTAACCCTAACCCTAACCCTAACCCTAACCCTAACCCTAACCCTAACCCTAACCCTAACCCTAACCCTAACCCTAACCCTAACCCTAACCCTAACCCTAACCCTAACCCTAACCCTAACCCTAACCCTAACCCTAACCCTAACCCTAACCCTAACCCTAACCCTAACCCTAACCCTAACCCTAACCCTAACCCTAACCCTAACCCTAACCCTAACCCTAACCCTAACCCTAACCCTAACCCTAACCCTAACCCTAACCCTAACCCTAACCCTAACCCTAACCCTAACCCTAACCCTAACCCTAAC